>OY725502.1:1994936-2270402 GCA_963281255.1 Aphrocallistes beatrix
CCTGTTCACGCTTCAAGGCAGTGATAAACTTCCAAATATTTGGATGGTGACAGCCAACAGTAGCATTGAAAGAGCGGTGCCATGCTTCAACTGCATTGGTTGTACGAGGTAACCCAAACGCCGTGTCGTAGTGATAGTTCCACATCTCAATTGGGAACAAGGGATCCTGGTAGGTACCACCAGGGAGTTTGCGCCCGACATAGGTTTTCTCAAAGTATAGAACGAGACCAGTGGCTTGGGGCATTGGAAGTGGAAGTTCCTGTACTACATCACCAAACACCTCGAGTACATCAAAGGGTGAAGCAAAGGCGAGTGCTGGCAACAGGCGTAAGCGTAGGGCTAGTTCCTCATCTTGGTTGTAAGCAGCTTGCAGTCCTTCAGCTTGTACTTTGCGCCAGATATTCTGTGTGAGGTGAAAGAAGCAGCACTTCACCTGTGTAGCAGGCCACACCTGCTGGAAACTGTTAATGGCAGCCTTCTCAAAGTCCATAAGCATCCGAGATGGCTGAGCATTAAATGGACAGAGTAACTGGATCTGTTGCCACATCCGTGTGTAGGTAGCTTGGGTTTTATTAGGTAGGAGGATGAACAGGCTAGGTAAAAGATGGCCATCTTTTAGGGATTCCGGTCCTCCTCGGAGTGCATGCAACACATACACTTGGGCAAAGAGGTTAAGAGCTGTCTTAAAAGTACTATCAGCAAGCCAGCACTGGGATGCTTGCAACATATCCAGGTTATGCTGTGTACCAAAGATGAGAATTCTCTGCGGCTCCGGACCAGAGTCGTAGAGCAAGAATTGCTCTCCCTTCGCTGTCTGCTGGTACTCAGGAGGAAGGTTGAGCTCCTCAAGGGTAGTTGGTTGTATTGGAACAGCTAGCACTCGTTCCCTCTGACGGTGTATCGTACGCTTTAAACTGTCCAGCTTAGGCAGCTTAGCAGCCGTACCCTCAGATACCGTGAGGAGACTTTCCCCTACTATGCTGTGTGAACTATCCCGGGTTTTCTCTGCTTTCCTTTTAATGCCTATCTTAGTCTCGCGACAACCAACCTCCTGTTCTACTGGTCCATGGAGATGCTCATTGGTTCGTCTGACTATCTCCATACCCTTCGTAAGAACCCTTGCTTTGCAAATTCCTCTCTTTACGCATTGCCAGTGCTTCACATCTCCTACTCTCCTCTGTCTGTCGTATAGGTAACCTCCTTCTACTAGTTTTTCTCCTCCTCTATAAGATCTGATCAGCCTAAACGGCTGATCAGGAGGGTCTTCTGTCATTCACTGTCCAAATCGAAAAACAAAATCAGCCAATATGAGTCATGAGTTAAATTGGTTAGATTATTTACATGCTCCTATTTATTTCATTGGAATTCAAACAGCTGACAACTTGTTTACGAGAAACCTGTAAGTATCTGCTGATTATTTTATTACAATGGAAGTTCTAGAAAGTATTTGACAGGATGAGAATTCTAATTTCAAACTGTGAGAGCTCATTTGTCATGATTATGCAAACTATATTCGAACAAACATGTGTTTTGGTTTTTTTAAAATTTTTAAATTTAATGCTACAATTAAATTAATCTTATGATGTATTTAATTATCTCCATGAAAATTAGCCAATCAAATTAGTAGCGAAATGTCGTGTAGCGAAATGTCGGTATCCGATAACGGAACTATAATTAAATGTTCCATCTTATTTTTTTCTCACATTAACACGTAATATCATATTATATTCTTTCTCTCCATTATAATTTTAATCAAGGTAGATACGATTGAGTTATTGTTACGAAGCAAGTAGGAATTTCGCGCTAAGTTAGGATAGTTCCTACTTGGCCCAGATCGGAGTATTTTGTTCGGAGCAGATCTAAGTAATTAGCGCAATTCCAACTGGTTCAGAACATAATTATTCTGTACAATGTACATACATAGCCTACTCTAATAATGCCTCACAGTAAAATAACCAAGGATGCGGTAATAGCCGAATGGGTTAATACACGATTAGCCTAAAATCGCTAACCATGCATAATAGGCATTAAGAATGTATTACCAGCATATGTAAACATGGTATCAAAGTACATATATCCGTTGTCAAAATTTTGATTAGTCATCATATCATTGCGCAACAGGTCATTTTAAGCACGATTTTGCCAATTTTCTAAGTTGTTTTAGGCCTACCTCTAAATGTTATTAAGGTATAATCTTTGTGTAGAACTAAGATTAGTACGAGTTGATTTGAAAATTTAGAATTTTTGAAAGGAATGTTGTTACATTCCTGCGTTGCTATAGTAAAGCATTTTGATCAGTTTGAGCCATATCCTGTAAACTGTAAGAACTAGGTCTTCAAATCTGATCGTATTTGATAGGCAATTGGCTACTTCCTATTAGGTAATAATACAATTTAAATTTCTAAATTCACAGACTATAGAGTTATGCGACAATTTAGTGTTTTGGTCACATTCTTAAAATCAACCCATAACTCAAAACTCGTTGAATTTAGAAGTTCAAGCTGTATTATCACCTAATAGGAAATAGTCCATTGCCTATCAAACACGATCAAATTTGAAGATCTAGTTACTACAGTTTGCACGAAATGGCCCAAACTGACCAAAATGCTTTACCATAGCAACGCGGGAATGTAACAACATTCCATCGAAAAATTTTCAAATTTTCAAATCAACTCGTACTAATCTTGGTCATAGCCTACTATAAATACAGCTAGGTATGCTAGCGTAAACTAACAAAATATAGTAGTCCGATTTTGAATATATAATATATGCACATTATAACGTATTACTGATATACTCTAGTTAGAAATTGATCTGACAATGTAAGATATAATGAATGGGGATGAAGCACACGATTAATACATAATAAATATAGATACAAAAGGTTAATTTGGGATGGTACGTTGTCTCGATTTAAAAACTTCAACCTGATCTTTTCTCCTCTTTTCATTAATTTCTTTTGTAAGATTCTTGAAATATATATTAGTTATTATCTTATTCGCGAGATTCTTATTGTTTTCTTCGTGCAAATCACAGCTAAAGTTTTCCCAACGGTCTGACAGGTTGTTGAGAAGACGAAGAGCGACGTTTTTCCAAGGTGTTAGGAATGAAGTAATTTTCTGTTCTGTATATTCAAGCACAGCGAATGCTGTTTGAACATGATTATTCAGGGCAGAAGGTGGGAGTTTGAGACCTCTATCTAAATTATCCACGTATGCATTAGAAACAGGATCAGTTTTTAGAAGGTGTATACAACGCTCGCATTGAGTTATTTTTAATAAGCAGTGAGATATATAGCCAGCAATGTAGACAACAACTTCTTCGGTGTCAATAGAGAGGGCTAGATGAGAAAGATCTTCAGTTTTCATTTCATCAATGAAAACATCAACTGGTTCCTCAGCACAGTCATGGGACAAGTCTGTTAACGCAGATAACTCAAAGTCTCTTTTTAACATACTTTTAATCTTGATTATAGATTCTGATCTCAACACTTCGTTTAGGCTGACTAAAAATCTTCCTCCACTCATCTGGCGATATTGGGAGAATCTGCGTTCCAATGGATCAGTCTGAAGTCTTCCAGTAAGAAAGTACTCGTAACCTTCACGCAAGAGTTCACTTGTTAAGTCAGCAATCGCACGGTTGGTTTTGATTAATGCATCGAAAGTTTGCCTTGATAATCCAATTGTTTTGTTATCTCTCCAATTCTCAAGCCATAAACTAATCATCCTTAACATATCGCACCTCGAATCATTCATCTTAAGTGCATTTCCAATAGGATTTGGATGAAATCTCTCCTTAGAATTAACTATTAGCCACCAAAAATGAAAGAGTTGAAGAAAATCAGCTGTAGTCTGCTCTTCAGGGAGGTAACTACGAATTGCTGCTATAGTAGTTTCCTCAAAGATAGCCAAGGCCAACGGGACAGATTGTTTGTTGTTACCAGGGTGTAAGACTTTGTAACCCACTTTAGGTGCTTTTCGTAGATGAGAATTAAGGTCTAAATCTTTCGCGTGTATTTGATGCAAGTGTGACCAGCGAACGAAACCAGCAGGAACATGCACAGAGATTTCATTGGTGATACATGAAAATTCTGGAATCTGGAAAAAACGAGAAGCTAAGAGGTTGTTTCGGATGTTTTTAACTAGGTGCACCGTATCGTGTATTAAATATATTTCTGATAAATGGCATTTTGGATTGAAGATTGCATAGTCCTTGCCTTGAATGGGATACATCTTCAACAAATCCTTGTAAGCACCAACATTAGTTGAATGATTGTCCGAGATCACAGCGCGTAGTTGGAAATTTGTTTCAGTTAGAGATATGATACAACTGATTATCATGTCTCTCACGAGTACATGTGAAAGCTTGACGATTGGTATGGCTTTTAGTACAAACGGTATGCATCGTTTTAAAGATATTACCATAAACGTAAGAATACTTTTGTACATCTCCAAATTAGCATCACACCCAATAAGAGTTGTGCCAGTGAATTGAACTTGGGGCTGCAAATACATCTCGTCAAGAAGTAGAACAATATCATTCCCAATAAGTCCATTGTTACGAAGTAAGCACAACACATCACTAGTAATGACAGAACGAGACTTCAACTTTCTGAGAAGAGACTCACTAGGCAGGGGTAAAAATTTAGACAGAAATTGATAAGCGGAATGTGAAGTGTATCGTAGCATTAGAGCGAACTTCAGGACTTCAGAGGAATACTTTGGCCTTCCTTTAGGACTGTAAAAGCATACGCTGAGTAACTTTTTTATCACGTCCACATCATAGGAACAAGTTGCATTCCGACAATAGCTCGGAAGGTTTGTTAGGAGGTCTAAGGAATGTAGTTTCCCAGATTGCTTGCAAATATAAGCTGGTAATGGGAGCGGAACACCTTCATAACTCAACTGGACATGAAGATCACAGTCAATATGAATACATTCTTTAACAGTTGCGATACCAGAGTTAATATTGAGAAGGTATGCTGTAATATCGACTTTAGTATTAACAAAGGTGAACCCTTCATATTCTTCAGCACTGTGTAAATATGCAACCACGTCTTCGAAAGATCTAATGGAGAACTTATCAGAAAATAAGGGCAGTTCATCAGGGCGGAAGATTCTTTCAGCAGGGGACTTTCTACAAGGTTTAGGAATAACTGCTTGACTTTGAGGGGTTGAAGAAGGATGAATAGTAGGGATGGGATATAAAGAGGAATCCAATCTCACTCTTTTTGGGTTGCGAATTAAATATTTTTCTTCAAAGTGATCTATACAAATACTAGCATTAGCAGATGGAGAATAATCTTGTCGCTGTAAAAATTGTTGCCATTTTTCACGCAGAGAGCTGTCACTTGGGAACTTGAACATAGGTTTCGTACTAGCTGTGAGGTAACCTGTTTTACATCCTGTAACTGCACATTTATTAGGCATGTCTAAGTTAGCTATAGTTATAAGAGAAAATAAGATTTATAAGTTTTAGAAATACGTAATTAAACTGAATAATTAACAAGGGAATGAAGTAGAACAAGTGAAACTTATCGGATAATATTATGTTACTATTAATTGACAACGCATTCTATATAAATACTGTACAGTAGCTAGTCGAAGTTCTGGCGCCTAAAAATTGACCAATCAAATTCGAGTATTTTCGGACTACTATATTTTGTTATTTTACGCTAGCATACCTAGCTGTATTTATAGTAAGCTATGTCTTGGTTAAACACAAAAATCACACCTTAATACCATTTAGAAATAGGGTTAAAACTGCTTATAAAATCGCTAAAATTGTCCTAAGAATGACCTGTTGCGCAATGATATGATGACTAATCGAACTTTTTCCAACCGATATATGTACTTTGATACCATATTTATATATGCTGGTAATACATCCTTAATGCCTATTCTGCATGGTTAAGCTAATCGTGTATTAACCCATTCGGCTACTACTTCATCCCTAGTCCATAATTTTCAGTCTACTGTGAGGCATTATTAGAGTAGGCTATGGTACATATTATTAATGAAGGCTAGAATATAAAAATAAATTATATTTGTATAGCTGGATGAATAACTTTAATCCCAGAAAATATGGAATTTAAAAAAGAAGATAATAGTCTACATAAAATGAATACTCGTTCAAATCACAAATTGTGATTTCAAAAATTTTTTGAAGAGACCACCTTAATAATATTCCCTCAAAATAGTATATTTTGGAGAGTTCCCCCAAATGAATCCCAGAGGCTGTGTGAATGGGGAGGGTCTCCCTTAAAAATGGGTGTGATCCCTCCAAGCATTCCTATTAATTCATAAATTTGGGGAGTCTCCCCCAAATCTGGGGGAGCCCACCCAGGCTTTCATCCAGGCGTACTGGGCGCGTATTTGATCCCATGGATCATAATTAGGCGTATTATTTTTTGGGGCTAGGCGCGCGGCATACGCCTACTTAGGCGCGTGGCATAAAACATATATAAAAATGCTATATAAAAATGAGTCTAGGCGCGTAGAAAAATGGTGACGTCCAATTAGGCGTATGACCTTGGAAAGCTGGATGAAACCCTGAGCCCACCCCAAATGAAATCAGAGTTATATAAATGAGGGGGGTCCCCAAAAAATGGGGGTGACCCCCCCCCCAAATATTCTTATGAATTTGTCAATTTGGGGGGATTCCCCCCAAATAGACCCCTACAAGCATGCTCTCAGTACTTTTCAATACTTCCAAAACTCACCCTACAAAACACATTTCTCTTAGACTCTAAAAATCTTTTAAAATCATTAAAAATATTTGAATTACAAGACTATAATAACTAAGATTGAGTATAAGAAATTTTATACCTAATCAAGCTTGTAACAGAACTTATTTGTCACCCTGTATATGATAAATTATTTGTTTACTTTTGTGTACAATGGATACATAAAGTAAACGAATCTCAAAAATATGCTATAAACTAGCTTACAACGGTTGACACGGAGTTTTTAGGGGTGTAGATTCAAAATATCGTATTACCGATCTTATATGAATTTTTTTTTTTTTACAATGCATTCATAAAGTAAACAATTTAAAATTGTATTAATGAAATTATCATGTTTCATCTGTAGGTGCTTCTGAATTTGTTTAAATTCTCAGACGCCCATAGGGCGACTGCGACATAAAGTGCTCGCTAGCCGCGCTATGCAAGTGCACGAAGCGCGCTTTTATTAATTAAAACGCTAGGATTGTTTGTTTGTTCGAATTGATTGAACAATTCTCAAGTCATATAGATATTAAAATTTACTTTTGAATCGACTGGCGATGTTCAACCTTGATCGGCTTGTATATTGAAAACATCCATCAATATGGCAGTGAGTTGTTAAATTCAATGGTTTTCATATATAATAAGGATAATCTTACTAAAATTTGCTTGGGTCCAAAGTCCTACTCCCCGAAAATTAGAGGGAACGCTAGCCCCCCCCAGTTTTGGTGCTAGGGTTTGCCTGAAAAATCTCTATCGTCTTTATTAATTAAATTGATGAAAATTGATGATGTTTTAGTAATTATCAATCAGTCTAGTTATTATGTTTGAGGTTATCGCTACTTGTACAACTTCAAAGGCAAGAATGGGAGTGCTGAATCTTTCGCATTCATCAGTCCCTACCCCGGTATTTATGCCTGTAGGCACTCAGGGCAGCCTAAAAGGAATGCTACCGGAACAACTCCAGTCTCTGGGCTGTCGGCTAATGCTGGGTAATACTTATCACTTAGGGAACCGGCCAGGTACACAACTTTTGGAGACGGCAGGGGGTCTGCATAAATTCATGAACTGGAAGCATGGGTTATTGACAGACAGCGGTGGTTATCAAATGGTCTCTCTTCTAAAGCTATGTAAGGTAAATGATTCCGGAGTAGAGTTTGAGTCTCCTCACGACCATTCGCAGATGCTCCTCACACCTGAGGAATCCATCAGAATACAGAACGTCATCGGAGCAGATATTATAATGCAGCTAGACGATGTCGTACCGAGTCTAACTACAGGCCCTCGGGTCGAAGAGGCAATGCGCCGATCAATTCGCTGGTTAGACAGATGCATCGTTGCTCATAAAAGGAAAGATCAAAGTTTGTTCGGTATCATTCAGGGAGGACTACAGCCTGACTTGAGAGAAGAATGTGTAAAGGAAATGTCCAGCCGGTCTCTTCCTGGCTACGCTATCGGGGGACTGAGTGGAGGCGAGGAGAAAGATAAGTTCTGGAGTATCGTATCTCTTTGCACTGACTTGCTTCCCACAGACAAGCCCCGCTACCTCATGGGAGTCGGTTATCCATTGGACATGATCGTCGCAACTGCACTTGGCGTTGATATGTTTGACTGCGTACACCCCACACGTGTTGCAAGAAATGGCACAGCTCTAGTACCTAGCGGATTGCTCAATCTAAAAAGAGAGGCCATGTCCTTAGATAATCAACCGATTGACATTGATTGCAGCTGCCACACCTGTACTCATTATACTCGTGCATTCCTTTACAGTCTCCTGGGCACAGGAGATCCTGCAGCGCTCAGTTATATCTCTATTCACAATGTAGCATTTCTCCTCACACTCATGCGAACTGCGAATGAAGCTATAGAGAGTAACAGCTTTCCCTCATTTGTGAAGAACTTTTTGGTCAAAATGTTTCCTGAGTTAGACTACCCAAGTTGGGCGGTTAATGCGCTGAAATCTGTTGGAATAAATTTATACATAGATAAAAATATCTCAAGTTAGAAATTATGAAAATTATCAGAATGCGATTTGTTTTTAAGCAAATGAAAGAACAAATCAAGGTAGATAACATCTCTAAATACGTCTATCCTACTGTTAAAATCGATATCATTCGCAAAATCACCAAATTTGTAAAATTTTTGATGTGTAATTATGACGTCATAACAGAGTGATGAGTCATCATTTTTTGATGATAGTTGTATCATATGTGAGATATATTAATATACACATTCTATTAAAATTATATCCTTCCATCACCTAAAATGGCTGAGTTATGGTTGAAATAACAACCATAACTCAGCCATTTTAGTTCTAATTATAAAAAAGGTGACACTGACGTCATAATTTCATGATGAGTCGACATTTTCGTCTGAGCTCAGAAATTAGTGGAGCCATAGCCAAAAGACTCCCACATGCCAAAAATCAGCTTTCTGTGACTGGCAGTTTCTTCAATCAATTCGTTACACATATATATATATATACACAGTACACCCTCGCTAATCCGAACAGCTCTGTTCCAATGTTCGAAAAAATCGTTCGGATTAGTGAATTTGTTCCGATTAGTGAAATAACACTAATTCAATAGGGCATTAATTATAATAAATTTGTATTGTTAGAATATTAAGGATATTATTTCGCTATGAATGTTTATTTAACGAGGTTTCTCAATCTTATTGATAAATTTAAATTTATAAACGTTTATTCAAATCATAGAAGCGAATAAAATTATATTTTGGGTGTTCGGATTTTAAGAATGAAGTGTTCGGATTAGCGAGGGTTCGGATTGGCGAGGTTCGGACTAGCGAGGGTGTACTGTATATATATACAACGGGCGTTCAATAAGTAGTCGTTATTGCGATATATCTTGGTTGTTCCATTTGATTCAGAATTGGGTTAGCCATAGCATTCTATACATAAGGCAATGGCAGTCACTATTTTTTTTTGACCAGGGATTGCTTAGTATATTCAAATTAACATTCATCCTTTATACGTTATATATGATTAATTAAGCATTTTAAGTGACCTCACTCATAAATATGACCATTAATTGTCAAGATATATTTGATCTTTGTAATTATTTTTATTCTGGAGAAAACAAATATGACATAATATAAATATTAAGCTCATAAATACAAAATAAACATTAGATTTCGAGAAGTACTAATGAGACGGACTTCTACTTCTTGACGGCAGACTATGGCTTGGCTTAGCTTGAGAGACAGACTTGACTTAGCTTGAGAGACAGACTTGACTTAGCTTGAGAGACAGACTATGGCTTGGCTTAGCTTGAGAGACAGACTTGACTTAGCTTGAGAGACAGACTTGACTTAGCTTGAGAGACAGACTTGGCTTAGCTTGAGAGATAGACTTGGCTTAGCTTGAGAGATAGACTTGACTTAGCTTGAGAGATAGACTTGACTTAGCTTGAGAGACAGACTTGGCTTAGCTTGAGAGATAGACTTGACTTAGCTTGAGAGATAGACTTGACTTAGCTTGAGAGACAGACTTGACTTAGCTTGAGAGACAGACTTGACTTAGCTTGAGAGACAGACTTGACTTAGCTTGAGAGATAGACTTGACTTAGCTTGAGAGATAGACTTGACTTAGCTTGAGAGATAGACTTGACTTAGCTTGAGAGATAGACTTGGCTTAGCTTGAGATAGACTTGGCTTCGCGTGAGAGACAGACTTGACCTGAGACGTCATAAGGGAACAATATACTTCTACGAGTAATAAGGAACAAGCACACACTCTGGCCTTCCAATAGGATATAGTCACACATTTCGGACCTTTACAGCATGAAGTTGACTAAATAAACAATTAATATTATTAAATCAGTTCTTGAATTTAGCAAGTTTAGTTTACTATTATCATGTTTCAATACTACGGTAGTGCATTATATAGAGGTCTTAACTTTATTAGATAATGAACAGTTGAATACAGTGAAAAAAGCTTTGGTAGAATGTCAAACCGTGACGTACTGCATGTGCAAAATTCCTCAAAGTATACAATGTTCTAATTCCAGAGTAGCACATGCCAAATGAATAAGATGAGTATGGGAAGAGTCAGAATAAAGCTTTAAAATTTCTGCTAAGGGTGCAGATACATCGTCGTTAAAATGACTATTCTTCTCTACCCAATTCACATTGAACAAACATCATTGATGAATTTCAAGAACTTAACCAGTTGGTTTTTCCATGTTACAAGCTAACTGTTCGACAGAAGTCGACTCATGGAAAACCTTAAGGGCCAAATTTATATTTTGCCTTTCCAAGCTGATAGTCAGCAGGCTTTCGATGTTAATTTGGGGCACTTCTAAATAAATTGCATTTATCCAAATTAAATAAGGTTCTTATGAACTTGTTTTTGGAGTAACGAGGATTGCGTTCACTAAATTGGGGGAAGGTAAACACTTTTCGTAGTTTTTTAAATTCAGTCAATTGTTTCTAACAAACTTGAGTATATGCATGATTTAGAATAATTACATGACTTATGTCTTAAGAAACCACTCACCTTTGGAATCTTGTAGTTTTGGTAGTCTTCACAGGACTTGAAATGGCTCATTTTCATTTTCACGAAGAGTACCATCTTTTGGTAAATTGAAAAACTTCATGGAGTGTTCTACTCCTCTGTAATTGGAAGTAAAGCCAGGGGCGACACAAGACATCTCGTCCAAATATTAATTCATGCAATTAGTGTTGTCAAATGAGTCATTATAAATGAGTAATAGAAATGATATACACGTAAATGTAATACACTAGTGTTGTATGCGAAGTAAATATAAATATTGTGGTTACATAATATTTTCAAAATGCATATTTAATCAACCCATGAACACAAAATATGTAATAATTATATAGTTGATAATAACAGTATTAATTTAGCGGTTTTAGGATTGAATATACTAAGGAATCCATGGTACTAGTTTTTTGGTGACTGCCATTGCCTTATGTATAGAATGCTATGGGTTAGCATATCTAATGTAACCTTACCGATGTTCTTTCTAATGATACTTTACTTTTTCAATTCTGAGCTTTGGTTTTTATACTGTGGCTATTATTAGTTTGGCATTTTTATATACTGGGATTTATTATGGCTTCCGAGAGTGCAGATTTCAAAATTGAGCAGCGAGCCTATGTAAAGATTCGTACACTGCTCCAAGTTTCTTCAACCGACATCCACAAGGATTTGATTGAGGTTTATAATGATAGAACTCTTCCATATTCCAAGATAGTTGACTGGACCCGACGTTTTCGTGAGGGAAGAGAGTCGATAGAAGATAAGCCCAGAGCAGGGAGGGCGATTTCCGGCGCCAGTGACAAATTTGTCCTCGAGGTTTCCGAATTACTTGAAGAAGACCCTCGTATTTCATTTGTGGAGATAGCTAATGCAGTTGGGGTCTCAACGGGAACCGCTCATACCATTGTGCATGACAATTTGCAATTTAGGAAAATCTGCGCTCGGTGGGTCCCGCATGTACTAACACAGGCACAGAAAACTAAGAGGGTTCAATGTACTCAAAAGTTGCTTTCTGACTTCGATAGAACCGACTCCAGAGGAGTCTATTCGAGATCGTGACTGGTGATGAGAATTGGGTGCGTTATAGCGAGCCTTTTTCAAAGGAAGCAAACAAAGTATGGGTAGCTAAAGGCCAGGACCCACCAATGATCCCTCGACATGACTTCCGGAACCCCAAGGTTATGTACTGTTTTTTAATTTTCTTATGGTCCAGTGTGCCAGATTTGTGTCCCCAATAATATCACTATCACTGGATCATTTTACATGAGCGAGTGCCTATCTGAGGTTGAGAAATTCTACCACAATCGGCGGCCAAGGACTGGGACTCGAGGATTGAGATTATTGCATGATAATGCCCGACCCCACAAGACCAAGCTCGTAAGGGAAAAGTTGGAAAGTCTGGGAGTTGTAGAGCTAGATCATCCTCCCTAATCACCAGACCTCGCTCCATGCGACTTTTGACTCTTCTCTAAGCTGAAGAAACACCTGTCAGGGAGGGAATTCGAAAGTCGGGCTCACCTCGGATCGGCGATTTTTCAGTATATGAAAGGTATACCGCGAGAAGACTTCAAAAAAGTTTTTGTTTTCAAATTCGTAAACTACACATTATAATTACTCAGAATTGAGAGCCTCAACTCAATTACTAACCACAAAGTTTAAAAATATCTGCCTTTGATACCTGATGTACTTGTCTCTAGTCACGGCCATTATATATGATGGCTATTAGTGACACAAAGTGGCACAGGTTGATAATTTACTGCATGAGAACAAGTATTTGTGTTTAAAGTTTCAATAATAAGTAATTTGGATGTGTAGTTTACGAATTTAAAATAAAAAATATAACATTTCTTACAGTTTGAGTACATATTCCTTTATGAATAGATCCAGTTTAATATTATTTGTATGGTGGTTTTCGAGGTGGTCGAATACTTTTGTTCGGGCATTGTATACATTAATCGAGTTTTATTAATAATAACGATAGTTTCTTAGTATCTACGATCTATACCTTTTGGGTTATAACTTAAAGCAGGGCTGTCCAACTATATTTACTTCGGGCCGCAACTGCTTCATACCATTTAGTGGCGGGCCGCAATACAGGGGCGTGCACTCGGGATGGGTATGGATAGAGGCATTTTGGACGCAACGCGGGCCGCACAAAGTAAGGCCGTTTTGTTAATTGGATGTTTAAGGCTTTAAGCCTTAAACATCCAATTTTTTAGTTTCCATAACAACTGGGAAATGCATGGACATTCTGATGAAGATTTTCAGATTTCGGGGATTAAGGCCTTCCTATTGTTCGATCAAAATATCAAGCATTTGAAAAACAGAACAATGTTTAAACTGAGTCGGACTAGGGATATTTAAACTTTGTAGCGTGTTAAACCCGGGCTTCTATTTTTCAGGCTTTCTCGGTGACGCACATGGCCATGTATTAAGTAGGCCATGATTCAACCTTTTATCAAATTGTCTTTTCATTTTAATCTTAGACAAGCGCGCTTCGCTGGCATAAATTGTTTTTACGCCCTGTCAGATTTTTCGAAAACAACTTGTATGATTCTAGATTTGTATCTCGAGTAACCATTATCCATAGATGATTATCTCTTTAAATGGAATGGCGGATATTTCATCGCACGGACATTTCGTCAGATGGACATTTCGTCAGATGGACATTTCGTCGCACGGACATTTCGTCCCTGGAATTTTAGTCACGCGGAATTTTGTCCCCTGAAATGCCCCTTCCGCACCTTCTTATTTCTCAATCAAAAGCCCTCATTTTTACCATTTCTTTCAAATATACTCCACTCCAAATGCGTCAACTTCCGTTCCTTACATATTAGTGCCCGTTTATTTTAATTTCTAATGAGACGAAATTCCCGTGGAACAGAGACGAATCTTCCAGGGACGCTATCCATTGTCCGGCGACGAAATGTCCGTGCGACGAAGTGTCCTTTACCCTCTAAATGAGACATCAAAACCCCTTCACAGACGTGGGTTATCACGATCGTAACCGCATGAGAAAGGTGGAGGGAAACTTGGGCATCTTTTTGATATTTTATTTATCGTTAACTGATAGTGGCAGCGGTTAGCCGGCTAGCCTGTTAACCGAATCCTGACTTGATAACAGTTTAGACTGTTGACAAGGCCGGATTCGGTTAACAGGCTAGCCGGCTAAATGTAGTCATTTTGGTCAAGACCACAGGTTGAGAATGCCTGATGTAGTGAAGTGTCCTTGAAGCGAAATGTATTTCATTAATGGATTGTCTGTCTACCCAGGAGGATGGCGCCCCCAATAGGATATCACCTAAACCAAAATGGGAAACCTTTAACCTCAAACTTTCTCGATTTATCTACCTCCTTAATTACAAAGTTACAAACTGGTCCCCGAAATATTGTTAACAAAAGGACCAGGTTTGGCTCGGACCAATTTTGGCACAGTATATTATTTAGTTACCTTAGAGATGTCTTCTGATCAAAGTGTTCCTAAAGTCACACCTCCTGAAGGAAAGAAGGATGAGATGGAAGTAGAAGTAGAAAGGAAAGATTCATCTGCTCCTATAGACCATGACTCAGTGACATTTGGAGACATTCGGGAGCAGATACGCCTTCTAGAACGATCGGTGCAGCTTCAAGAGAATAGATTCATATTCCGAGTTCTGCGATCTCTCAACTCCACTCGTAAACGCATCAACTCGATCGTGCTACACAAGCTCATTTCTTCCAGCTACCCCCTGGACTCGCACATTCAGAAAGAATTATTAACCTACCTGCCCACTCCGATGGATTCCGAGCAGAAGCTAGCTTCGACTCCAGATTCTCACAGGAAATCTCCCTCTTCCATCCTTCCTGAGGTGGACGCGTATCTGCATCTGCTGGTACTCCTCCTACTCATCGATAACGGCTCGTTCCTAGACCCCAAAGCTCGGCCCTGTGCAGACTCTCTATCAGAAAGATTGGGGGAGCACAACCGTAGAACTCTCGACTTGCTCGCGTCGAAGTGCTACTTCTACCACGCGCGCGTCTACGAGCTGTCTGGGGAGCTGCATGCTCTGAGAGGATTCCTACACGCCCGTCTGCGCACCTGCACCCTCCGGAGAGACGAGCACGGACAGGCAGTGCTGATGAACCTACTTCTCCGGAACTACATTCATTACAACCTGTTCGAACAAGCAGGGAAGCTAGTCAGCAAGTCCACGTTCCCCGAGCACGCGAGCAACAACGAAACCGCTCGCTACCTGTTCTACGTCGGGAGAATCAAGGCCATTCAACTGGAGTACGGGGAGGCTCACCGCTGTCTGCTACAGGCCATCCGTAAGGCGCCGCAGAACTCAGCCATTGGCTTCAAGCAGACCGCTAACAAGTTCGCGGTGACCGTTCAGCTGCTGCTTGGTGAGATTCCCGAGCGGAGTATCTTCTACGATAAGCATCTCTCTCGGCCGCTGGCCCTCTACTCGCAGTTGGTGCAGAACGTGAGGAGTGGGGACCTGGAAAAGTTCAGTCAACTGCTGGAGGCGAGCAAGAGCAAGTTCTTAGAGGACCGCACCTACACGCTGATAATGCGCCTCAGGCACAACGTCATCAAGACAGGCCTTAAGATGATAGCCATGGCCTACTCGCGGATATCTCTGCATGAGCTGGGGAGCAAGCTGGGGCTGGGAAGTGCAGAGAACGCAGAATTCATCGTAGCGAAAGCCATCCGAGACGGAGTGATCAGTGCTAGCTTGGATCATGAAGTGGGGTTCATGCGTTCTAAAGAAATGGGAGATGTGTACGTCACGTCTGAGCCACAGGCTGCCTTCCATCAGCGTATCTGTTTCTGTTTGGAGGTGAGGAATGAGGCCGTGAAAGCGATGAGGTTTCCTCCGAAAGCGTACCGGCAGCACGGAGAGATAGAGTCCAGAGACATATCGGACCAGATCGACCTAGTAGAACTAGCCGATGATGACGATGATTTTTCTTAGTTCTTCCTTGACAAGTGTGAGTGCAGACGTCGGCCCTCTCAGCTGTCGAACTTAGAACTATTCGCGTGTGATAACTATTTGTTGTGATATTATAGATGCACATGCTTAGCATGAAATCAAGGAAGTTAGGTAGGAAATAGGTTGATATATGCACTCGTATCCATGTTACAGTCAAAACGCATTTCCAAGTCGAAACACATTTCAAATACGTTTCCACTATTTAATTAAAACTCATTTTTAGCTTCGATTACGATGTCTATTACGTGTAATAATATTTGTCTTTATTTTACAAAATCTTTTAAATGGTTTGTACTTTTAACATTCCTTATAAAATTCCTTAATAAAATAACCCCTGATCGTTTGTTTGTATCGTAAACGCATTTTGATTATTTGAAACGCATTTCTACTGGAAACGCACTATGAGACTGTAACATCTATATTTTTAAAACCTTTTCTTATATAAAATTGTAGTATTTATAATGATTTATATACGTATACGAAATATAGTAGAGTGTTCCAAAAAATTCGAAAGTTTGAATCTTTAGATGCACATTCTCCAAATAGTTTACATTGATCACCAAAATTCACCATACAAAATTCAAGCAATTTGGAGATGGTTTAGTAGTCGCGCAAGGTAGGCTTCCCTAGTACAGTTCTATAATGGGATCTGTCCGGTTTGAGGCTTAATATTGCAAAAGGCATACTTCTGATATGCAAAGAAACTAGTAACTCTATTTTTGAGATATTTGGACCATTAATAATTTCAAGTACGAAGGCTGGTCCCAACTGTTTTCACCAATATCTCCGAACCGGTAGATTTAGGTCCTTAAAATGTATTATTAGCTGATATAAAACCACCTCTAAATACCTAAAAATAAATCTGCACGAGAGGGAGCCTACATTGTGCAACCACTAAACGACCACTGACTAATTTGGACTATTTCTCGAAAGTTGCAAATTCTAGATACCAATAAATGGTACCATCAGGTAGGCAATAGGCGACTTCCTATTAACCAATAAAACACTTTATCTCTCTAAATATAACAGTTACATATATAGTTATGGAGCAATTTACCATGTATGTCCGAAATTATAAATTGCTCCATAACTATATAACTGTTGATTAGTCTTGATTTAATGAATTTAGATCTGAAAGAATACCTTATTAACTTTCGAAATTCCGAGCCGATAAACCTTTGTCCAGCGAGTAGATTTATCAACGTGGAACTGATGTCTTCTACACATCCGCTAAAATACCAAGACTATCTATAGGCCTTCCCAATTCAGATCAAGGATTGTTGCCCGAGATTCCGAAAACAAGCAAGTCAATTGCCACTTTTGATGAAGATTTTAGTTGGACCACTCTTAACATCTGAATGAATTAAAACAGTCAAAGGTTCATAAGCAACATATTTCCCATTTACTAAGACATCTGGAGGCAGTTGTCGAACAAGATAAGGGTTCCAGTAAGGTACTCTCCTGATAATCAGAGTAATCGCCCTGCCCTCATTGATGGTGACGATAATGAGCGATGACTCAGCTTCATCTCTTTGTCATATTTCCTTGTCATAGAGTTATTTCTCACTTCTATCTATACAGTTGTTATTATTAATGTGCTTCCTATACTATGTATATACTTGTAGAACATGGGATCTAGACCCTATTTATTAGTACAGCTATGTACACACAGTTCTAAGATTACTGTTGGTGGTCGGTCGGCCGTAATGCCTATCCTGGGGACAATTTGAAAGATAATTACTTGAATTTTTTTGTGATGATGAGACATGATGTGTACATTTGAACCTAACCCTTCGATTTTCAAAATATGCTAAATCATCATGATTACGCAGCATTATGTGATTTTCTTATTTTAATTATGACTAGAAAACTTTCGATATATAGCAATTCCATATTCATACAAAGGTAGATGGTGATCTTATCTGAAACCTATTCCCATCCCATTTTAATCGGACTTTGCTACGTTCACTTTTTTGCGGCTAAAAGCTACTACTAGAATATTGCGTTTTCAGACTCAGGAAGCACACCCCATTGGTTTGTGGGGGTGAGGGGATTTGACTATTTAATAACTACTAAATTAATTTTAATCTCGCCCAAAATTTCTACAAATTCAGAGATGAATAGACTAAATAATTTCTGGGGAAACTCCATTAACAACAACAACATTCACCATATAGTTAAATTTATGACCCACCCTGACAAAATGAGTTACTTGTTTTTACCACATGGACAAAACCTGCACCCTTATCTGCTCATACACCAGTCGTTAAGTTCATCGGTTTACGAGTTAATCATGGTAATCTTACTACAGGGTGACTTTTAAGTTCTGTCCCAACTTTATTAGGTATAAAATTTCTTAAACTCAAACAATCTTAGTTATTATGGTCTTTAGAGATTGTAATTCGAATATTCTCAATGATTTTATAAGATTTTTCGAGTCTAAGAACTGGAACTGTGTTTTGTATGGGAGTTTTGTGAAAAAAATATGTGTCCTGGAACGCAGCGAAAATCGAGAATCAGGGCCACTGCTTCTGTAAAAAATGTCTCGATAATCGATTTTCCATGACGATTTAGCACCAGATACCTTCCATTCACCATTGAAATATTTCACAAATCCATTGAATTCATTATCAGAAACGAGATAAAGTTATTATTTCACGACTTCAAATTAGGTACATTTTGCAAAATTCCCCAAATGGCACTTTTTTTCACATCACAAAAAAATCTGATCCAATTGGTCCTCAAAATGCACTGATCTGAACATCTTATATTTCTACAAATTTAGAGTGTTCAAGGAAAATGTGTGTGCTAATTTTTCATAGAATTTGAAGACTCTGGGAAGATAATTTGAAAAGCAGTGGTCCCTGATTCTCGATTTTCGCTGCGTTCCAGGACACATATTTTTTTCACAAAACACAGTTCCAGTTCTTAGACTCGAAAAATCTTATAAAATCATTGAGAATATTCGAATTACAATCTCTAAAGACCATAATAACTAAGATTGTTTGAGTTTAATAAATTTTATACCTAATAAAGCTTGGGACATAACTTAAAAGCCACCCTGTAACTTTGTAACAAGTTAGATTAATTAATGGCTTCGGTAGTTCCTCGCACAGAAGTGACATCATTCCTCACACAACTGCCAATCAATCTCATATACAAAGGCAAGGAACGGAAGTTTTTTCTACCTACATTCCAGCAAGTGGAGCTTGTCCTACCTGCTATTAGAGAAGCGATTGGAGTACATCGGGACATGCATATTAATATCAAGTGGATCGACGACGATGGAGATCCAATCACCTTAGAATCGCAACTTGATTGGGTCGAGTTGCTTCGTCTTTTTCCATACAATCAAGACGGATTGATCATTATGCACGTGTTCGATGGTCCCAAGCCGCCCCCTGGCCATCTCTGTGAATTAGAGGACATCAACCTATACAAGAGGAGGGGAGCTAAGCGTTGGAAGAAGCAACTGCGCCTCAATGGTCACATTTTCCAAGCCAAACGTCTCAACGCAGCATTCTGCATCATCTGCAACGATCACATCTGGGGCCTGGGTAGACAAGGGTTCCGGTGCACTCAGTGTAGGATCATAGTTCACAAACGCTGTGTTAAGTTCATAAGGCAGATTTGCGAAGGCCCATCTCAAGCGGCTCATTCCGACCGCTTGCCAGGGTCTGAAGCCGCCGACTCTCAGCGCGAAGAAAGGATTAAGAAGGCGATCAAGCAACCAGCCTCCAACCCAGTCTTCGACTCCACCATTTCGATCGACGACTTCAACATCCTCAAGGTGATTGGGCGGGGTTCCTACGCTAAGGTGTTGCTGGCGGAGCAGAAGAAACGGTCCAAGCTTTACGCAATTAAGGTGGTAAAGAAGGAGCTGCTGACGGATGAGGAAGACTTTGACTGGGTGCAAACAGAGAAGAATGTTTTCGAAGCCGCCTCGAATCACCCGTACCTGGTCGGTCTGCACTCTTGCTTTCAGTCCGAGTCTCGTCTCTTCTTCGTGATCGAGTTCGTGCGGGGAGGAGACCTCATGTTCCATATGCAGCGCCAAAGGAAACTGCCGGAGGACCATGCCCGCTTCTACTCCGCCGAGATCTGCCTCGCCCTGAACTACTTGCATGAGGGGGGGATCATCTACAGGGATCTCAAGCTGGATAATGTGCTGCTGGACGAGGACGGACATATCAAGCTCACTGACTACGGGATGTGCAAAGAGAAAGTTTTTAAAGGCGAGACCACTAACACTTTCTGCGGCACGCCCAACTACATCGCACCTGAGATTATTCGCGGGCAGAGCTACTCCTACTCCGTGGACTGGTGGGCGTTAGGAGTGCTGCTCTACGAGATGCTGGTGGGCAGGTCGCCCTTCGACGTGACTACACATCAGCATGAAGCAGGCGACGCCACGGAGGACCTCCTCTTTCAGATGATTCTTGAGAAGACGATTCGAGTGCCGAGGAGTCTGTCAGTAAGAGCGGCCAACGTCTTGAAAGGATTCCTCGCTAAAAATCCCAAGGATCGGTTGGGTTGCAATCCAGATGGTGGTTTCTTGGATATTAAGTCTCACCAATTCTTTCGCTCCATTGATTGGAAGCAATTGGAGATGAGAGAAGTAGAGTCTCCATTCATTCCGCGGACTGAGGATGAGAGAGATGTGATCAATTTCGATACGCAATTCACCAATGAGCCCCTCGATTTCACTCCAGTGGACAAAGGAGTTCTAGATAGAATCGATCAGGCAGAGTTTGAAGGCTTCGAATATGTAAATCCGCTTTTTATGACACAAGAGGACCAAGTGTAACAGCGAGCTAGAGAACGCGTAGCAATGCAATGCACTGGAATAACCTTTGATATTCCTTTCACAATGCTGCTTCTAGTTGTTGGCTGTTATTTGTATTATCCAGCTTATTTGTGTAGTATTTTCATTAAATTATTGAGAATTCATTTCAACTAGCAGACTCCTAGTCAGGGGCTGAGCATTTTATACATCAGAATTAGGAATATTTTGAATATAGTATATGTGTCGCTGAATGAGATTTTCTGAAATATTTCTTTTACCTTCAGAGTGGTTTGCAGTAGCTGAACAGACGAAATGGTCGGGAAAGCTGTCTTTTTTTGTATGCACAAAAACTGGACTTAAGTTAGTAGTTTTAGAAAATTTATTTTTTCATATTACTCAATCGCTTTGATTTACTCCATTATTATTAATAATCCCTTATCGTTATTTTCATATACATAAGGCATACAGTAGAACCTCTAAAGGTAGGGGAGGTTGGGCCGAGAAGCCGAGGGGGATTCTAGGGGTTTTGGTGCGGAATGTTCTAAAAATTCGCCTGTAAGGCATTTTTAAGCAATATGTATATATAATTAGTTAGTCACTTCTTTATTCCAGTATTACATATTAGTCGGCCTTATTCCTGTTTGACAATTCAGCCTTATTCAGTCAACCCTTTTTGGTGTTCGAATCGAGAAAAGATATATGTTGATAGTACATAGATAGTAGTTCTCAAGGTCTATTCTTGCATGGTTGACGATTGTTGATCTGTTATTTTTTCGCCGAATTTCATGACTTTCCCAATTATTTTTAGTAGTGAATATTTACAGTTGACTCCGGTTAATAGGGCCACATCGGTCAGAGGACATTTTGCCCCGATTAATTGGAGAACCCTATTAACCGAAAATATTTTGTATTAGCTCCTATGTGTGAGAGCTATTCCGGTCCTGCCAAAAGTGGGCCGATTAAGCGGTTGACCCGATTAAACAGTGACCCTATTAAGCGGAGTCGACTGTATATATACTCAAAGCTGTATTAAATGTATTAATAAGATCTCTCCTGCTAAAATAGGGTATTACTAAGTAGAATCCGATGTTTGTACTTATGTTATATTGTTTATCTCATGAGTTTTTAACATAAGGCCCTTTTAACTGTGCTTTTACCGCTCCTCCCATTGCTCCCCATGCTGACATATAACAGCATAGGATTGCATTGGCAACCTACGTAGCTAAGTATATATAAGTAATTAAATCATTTGCAAATTGACAATTAAGAGGCATACATGTTTTGACATCAAAAATGCCGTTTTAGTATTTAAATTTGTTTAAGGTAAGATATGTTATTTGACTTGATTCGTTTGCACTTTTTGACATCTTTGAGCATTAGGCATGCTATTCCCATCCCCAGTCCGAACAATGTGGCTGTAATCATTGTAACTGTATGTTCGACCTCCTTTAGCAGCGGGGCATTTATCACAAATATTTGAACTTGAGATTTGAAAAAACAATACGTCCATATGGAATTAGGCTTGAATTTCGCTTCAAAATGAAATAGACCAGAACCGAGGAAATGAATATAATGACTGTCACTGATGTTCGAATGAATAAAATCTGATCGATTATTGATCTCTATAAGTGAGAATGGAATTTTCCAGTCATCGATATGCTGAATAACTGACCCGTCTTCCCATGATAAGCTGGTCTGAATATGAAGAGGGTGATGATACTGGTGAACCCGAACTCTCTCTTTGCACTCGCTAAGACTAATGTCTTCAGAATTTTTCTTTTCTTCATTGCACTTACAATCTTTCCTGGATTTGAAATTAAGACAATGTCTTAATATGAATGGCACTGATTTATAATGCACGTTTGGTTTTATTTTTAACTCTGGATAGTAATTATAAATATTAGTGCTGGTTGGAACCATATGTCCGTAGGATGAAGGCGGTCTATAATTTGGTGGAAGTGAGTAGTAGTTCGTTTTGTGTGATGGGGATATTAATGTTAATTTGTACTGTGACGGACAAGCAACTTTGATATTCAGGGATTTCCTATGGAGAGGAAGTCTACTCGTGCATTTTGGCGCAATTCTGATATTCGTAGCTCCAACTGGTTTGTAAGCTAGTATCAATTCAAGGTGGGTACGGTTCAGTTCGCTCTGCTGAGAGAGCTTGATCAAATTTGGTCCAAAATGTAACATTTCAAAAATGAGATCAGAAATTCTAAATTCTGATTTAAGAACAATAACACGAATCGTGAAAGTTTCCCATCGATCAATAACCCTTGCAGATGGTAGATAGGAGGGAATGAATTCTAACTTCCTGACTAAACAGTTGGATTTCTCTATTAACAATTGGGAGAATTTGGTATTGCTTACATATACGAATGGTTGCCCCCACGTGCCCAGGAATATAGTCGTATTATAATTGAGTATATGGGGATTTGATAAAGAGACGTGGCAGTCTTCAACATAGTAACTTGAATTGTGTGTGTATATTAAACAGGATACCTCCTGAAATAGAATTGCTTTTATTTGGGGAATATCGAAAGTTTGAGTTTCAAGAGAATGAGTTATCTGCAATACATTCTTACCAATCGTAAATATTGCGTGGGAATGAGGATTTATGAAGAAATTTGTTGCGAATTGTTCTTTCTCGCCAGTCCAGACTTCATCTAGAAGTTTAAATTTAGATGAGGTTGGTAGGGATATATTCAAAGAGATTATTTTTGAATGATTATTGGACGTAATTAAAAGCATTAGTCTATCAGAAAACAATTTAGCATCCATGATTCGAGTAATAGTAACTTTCCATTCAATCAATAGATCGGTGAGATTAAAATATGTTGTTTGATTTGCAGATGTTTCGTGAATCGTTATAACGTCACTCTCGTTTATAAGCACTAGTAGGTTTGGGTTTGCTCTTATCAATCTGAATTCAAAATTAAATTCAAATTTTAAAACCTTTTCTGATAATAGAAATACTTTCCTATCAGATCGGAGCAGCATTGAGAAATGATCTAATTGCTGTACCTCTGTAATAAATAGAGGATTTGAAATATTCAAAAATTCGGATATATCTATCTGGAATGCTTCGTCTGCGACTGGAGAAATGAACACAGATAATTTTGAATGGTCGTATCCGAGCAGAACCTCAGGGATGGGGGCATACTGAAAAGTATTATTGGTTAAGTTAGTCTTGTGTTTTTCAATGAAGTTGTCAGAAAATCTGTAGAATATAGGGTCATTGACAATTATCCATAAGATAAGTATTCTCGATTCCAAATAGTTGCGAATTTGCAAATAGTATTTGATGCCTTTGAAATAATGTTTTGGGAGTAAAATACTACAAACAGAAGCATCTCCGTCTGGTTGTATCGTTATATTTACATGGAAAGAGCCGTTATAGAGCAATGCGTTGAAGTCCGAATAATTACAGGAATGATTAGTATCCAGGTACAAAATCAGGTCTGTATCTTCGTATGATGATCCCCCCAATAGCAAATATACTTGTTCTATTCGAGTGCTTTCTTCGCGGTTCTTCGAGCTAAACAAGGAAAACGGACAAGAGAGTGGGATAATTATGCAAGTTATTGCATATAGTACGATATGTAATATCATCTTAATAATCGGAAAGTGATACTGAAATAGTTTATATCTAGTTCATACGATATTTATTCACTCTGGAGATTACAGGCTGAAGGAATTCATTTAATTTCGACATACATACCATACATACAATCATTCCATGGGCGCTAAGAGCGGCTGTAGATATCATAGAATTCTCCTGATGCAAATTTGTTTTACAATTGAATGTTCAAGTGATTTTGTAAAATATTTTATTCATGTATATATTTTATTGGGGAAGAAGACTTGATCGTAGGACAATATTGAAGTTACACACGTACATATCTTTATAGGGTTGCCAGATGTTATTTTAGATGCGATTTTTGGAAATTAATCATTTTAAACCAATTTTAAACTAAAATGATATTTTGTTGAGCAAAATTATTTTTTCATAACTGAACTTTAGTTTCTAATCAAGTGTAAACACAAAATGGGGACATCTAGTGCAAACACTTATGCGAAATTTCAACTGGTTCTTGGGATAATATGGACGCCTGAAGCTTGTATTAAATTATATTTTTATGATTATTTCTATCAAATAACCTCTTTGTTCTACATAAGATCAAAAACGTTGTATACGTACATACTACTAGTACATTAGAATAGTTACTCTTGATAAATAAAGTGTTCGTCAACCGCACAGCACAAGCAAGCGAGCGCCCTTGTACTAGTTTACCTCGCAAGAGTGATTTCTTCGACCCGGACAAAATTGTATCATACCTGGACACCGGACATATTATCCAAAACCCAAATTTCCGAATCAAACCGTACGTCTGGGAACCCTAAATCTATAATACCCTTGAAGAGTATAGGCCCCGCACATATATTATCAACTAATAATCGATGAATTCTGAATCATTTAGTGTTGATTTATTAATCTTAGCATCAATACGCAGAAAAAGAATGGTTTATTTAGATTTATGGTGATTATCACGCCTCTTTTTGGTTTACTTGGTTTACTTGTGGAACGGTATTACTGTCACGTCAATATTAAAACCTCAGAATTATTATTCAATACAAGGTTGAAACCGATTGCACCGAATATCAGTATTCATGAATAGTTCCTGAACCGAATACGAATACTGATAATATTCTGTACTCTAACCGAATACGAATACTGATAATATTCAGCTACTCTAACCGAATACGAATACTGATAATATTCAGCTACTCTAACCGAATATAAATACTGATATTATTCGGGTACTTCATAAATTCTAATACTGCGCAGCTGAAATAAATAATCTTTAATAGAGGACTGTGAATTGTTATAGTACTGTATGTTGACCTATTTTACAGATAGTGACTGGATATGATAGGTAAATAAGTTAGAAAATATATTATAACCAAGGTTGAAACCGATTGAACCGGATATAAATACAGTGGAATTCGCTTATTAGCAACTCGAGTTTTGCTCATAAAATGGTTGCTAATACGCGAAGTTGCTAATAAGGGAACAGAATTAACACAAAATCTTCACCTGGGACCTGAAGATTGGTTGCTAATAGAGCAATATTGCTAATAAGGGAATTCCACTGTATTCATGAATATTCCCTAACCGAATACGAATACTGATAATATTCGGTTAGTTCAACCGAATACGAATACTGATATTCGGTCACTCTAACCGAATGCGATATTCAGTTCCCAACAGAATATTGAACTATTCGGTTGCAACCTTGAATTCAATTGCTAATATTCATTTACAGGGTAGGGAATAAGTTCTGCCACAAGCTTCATTAGGTATAAAATTTCTTATACTCAAACAATCTTAGTTATTATGGTCCTTAGAGATTGTAATTCGAATATTTTAAATGATTTTAAAAGATTTTTCGATTCTATGACTTATGTGTTTTGTATGGTGAGTTTTGAGAAAAAAAAATGTGTCCTGGTCCGCAGCGAAAATCGTGAATCAGGGCCCACTGCTTCTGTAAAAAATGTCTTCATAATCGATGTCCCATGACGATTTAGCACCTGGTAGCTTTCATTCACCATATAAATATTTCATAAATCCACTGAATTCGTTATTAGAAACGAGAAAAAGTTATTCAGTCGCAGTTCAAATTAGGTACATTTTGCAAAATTCCCCAAATGGCACTTTTTTTCACATCACAAAGAAATCTGATCCAATTGGTCTTCAAAATACACTGATCTGAACATCTTATATCTCTACAAATTTAGAGTGTTCGAGGAAAATGTGTGAGCTAATTTTTCCTAGAATTTGAAGACTGGGAAGATAACTTGAAAAGCAGTGGGCCCTGATTCACGATTTTCGCTGCGGACCAGGACACATTTTTTTTTCTCAAAACTCACCATACAAAACACATTTCTAAGTCATAGAATCGAAAAATCTTTTAAAATCATTGAGGATATTCGAATTACAATCTCTAAGGACCATAATAACTAAGATCGTTTGAGTATAAGAAATTTTATACCTAATGAAACTTGTGGCAGAACTTATTCCCCACCCTGTATATTATATCTAGTTCTGGCAGATGAGAAATTGCGCACCAGGACCCTATCATTCTCTATGACTTTTTCTCTTGCATTGGTGTCGCGTCGATTCTTCTGGCCTACTTGTCTACTAGGTACTAGGGATCATAATGTATTCGGAATTAGGATGCTCAAGTGCGTTCTAAGCTGCCTGCCCATAAGTAACTTTATTATTGAGGGTGCTGAGTGTTCTAGATATATGTATTTAATTTGATATTGGAATGCCTGGTAGGCAAACCGGACCATATTCGAATAATCTTCTCGACGTACCACTTTCCAAGTAGATGTTGCTGCGTACGGTTACCTTTTATATGCCCAAAAATTCGGGCCAAATATCAATGATAACCAATTAGAAAAATTTTTAAAAACATTAGTTTTAAATATTTGAAATTTTTTCAATAACAGTGCAAATCAAGATCAATTTACGTTCTCATTCATTAAACAGTTTTCGATTAAAAATTTAAATAATCACTACTATCAAGCAGTGGTGTCGATTTTCAAATATATAAACTCAGTGGCGGCGCGAGGGTAAGGCCTGGTGAAGCACAGGCCTCAGGAGAATTTATTTGTGCCTCACTTGTGCCTCACCGCCATTGTATAAACTTAAAGATTGGGGGAAGTTTGTTTAAATATATTTTGGGATAGGAATTCTAAACCTATTTTATCATTTTGGAATTAAGTTATATATGCCACCATTATGCAAAACGTTAGTTAGCCCCAGAAAAAAGTATCAAGTGTTTTAAGATGAGAGATTAATGGAGGGGGGACGGCCATGGGCGCCGAACTTTTCGAAATCTAAGGACAATTTCGGGGTTCCAGGGGGGGGCTCAGTCCTAAATTTTGTATTGCGTCTATGGGCCATCTTCGAATCCAGGGGGGGCTCGAGCCCCCCAGCCCCCCCGGGTTCGCCGCCTATGGGCACGGCAACCTCCCGCGAACCATCCTACTCTCCTGCTTGAGGGAGATGAATTATGTGTATAGAGGAGAGAAAGACGAGGGTACAAGCACAACAGATATTTTAAAAACAATTTAAAAACAATTGTCAAATACTATTAATAGGACAGTTGTGTACAGGATTAGTGTGGCCGTTGTGTACATGGACTTTTGTGTATGGGCGTAGTGTAACAGTAAAGTGATAGGTTAGCCTATATAGTATAATACTACGTAGCTGTACTACAGCAGTGTTGTTTTGCGGTACAGTACACCCTCGCTAATCCGAACAGCTCTGCTCCAATGTTCGAAAAAATCGTTCGGATTAATGAATTTGTTCCGATTAGTGAAATAACACTAATTCAATAGGGCATTAATTATAATAAATTTGTATTGTTAGAATAATAAGGATATTATTCCGCTATGATTGCTTATTTAACGAGGTTTCTCAATCTTAATGTTAAATTTAAGTTTATAAACGTTTATTCAAATCATAGAGACGAATAAAATTATAATTTGGGTGTTCGGATTTTAAGAATGAAGTGTTCGGATTAGCGAGGGTTCGGATTGGCGAGGTTCGGACTAGCGAGGGTGTACTGTATTAAAATACCCATGCTAAAATGGAATTTGTTTGCATCATCCTATAGAGTGAATATTGGGCTTGACCTCAACATTGTTAACATATTATAAGTTTGATTTTAGTCTTAAGTTCCTCTATGTAAGATTGTGACTAGATTAATCAATTATTCATCTTATTAATATAGACCCATCGGACAAAGGTATTGAAACATTTTATTATTTCTCATACAAATAGTGCTAAATTGGACCTTTTCATGAAGGGCAAGGGCAAGTTCAAATTCTAAGAGATACTTAAAGTCTGATTTCAGATTCGAAATCTGCACATTCGAATTACAGTGGAATTCGCTTATTAGCAACTCGAGTTTTGCTCATAAAATGGTTGCTAATACGCGAAGTTGCTAATAATGGAACAGAATTAACACAAAATCTTCACCTGGAGCCTGAAGATTGGTTGCTAATAGAGCAATATTGCTAATAAGGGAGTTGCCCATAAGCGAATTCCACTGTAGTTATATGTAGTTGAACATATCTAATAAATTACTCAACCATGAATAATCTTATCAGCCTGAGCCACTATATATAATTAATTGCCATCATGTACTATAGTGGTTAAAATGAGCATATGTGGCATAAGCACTGATTTTGACTTACGAAAGTTAGGATTGAATTATTAATTAGAAAAATTCAACTGTGAGTAATTGGAATTTGTATTACATTACACCCTCGCTAATCCGAACCTCGCTAGTCCGAACCCTCGCTAATCCGAACACTTCATTCTTACAATCCGAACACCCGAAATATAATATTTTTCGCCTCTATGCTTTAAATCAACGTTTATAATATTATACACTTCAATAAGATTGAGAAACTTCATTAAAGAAGTAATTATAACAAAATATTATCCTAATATTCTAACAATTCAAATTTTTTATAGTTAATACCCCATTGAATTAGTGTTATTTCACTAATCCGAACGATTTTTTAGATCATTGGCACAGAGCTGTTCGGATTAGCGAGGGTGTACTGTATTCGAATCTTGAATCCGATTAGCTGTATCCATGGTTTTATCTAGGATTTTCCAGTCTGGCACTTTTTTGGAGGTGATAAAAGTTATATGGCACCCAAACAGGGGGTTATCTTGTAATTCCAGGGGTGATGGAAACCCAGCACCAAAATCGAATCACACTGCAAGCACCTTGGCTCCTCCGACGACACCAGACTGGCACCTAAAAGTGCCGCCCGAGCACTTAGATAAACCCCTGGCTGTATCCCATACCGTTTAGAGGTAATCTTCTTCATGAATAGACCCATTTTAGTACAATTTGTAAATGAAATAATGAAATGAACAAATATTTTTGTCCTCTTGGTGTAGAATCAAAGTTAGCTTTTATTTCATCTTTATTTTTATCTCTGTACATAACTGTCCGTACACAAAAATCCATGTACACAACTGTCCCATTAACTGTACACAAATGTCTCACTCCGGTGAAATTTTGACCTTTATGAACTAACCAAAATGTTTAGAATATATAACTAATGCCTTTATAGAAAACATTAGGGGGTTTTAATTAATAACTTATTCACTAAACTACTGAAACTTATTTGAACTTAGTTTTGACTTAAATTTTTGATAAAAAATAGTCTGCTTCTAACTAGACTTAACTCGATATCTTTTAAAATAATGATTTGACAATTTAAAGTAAATTAAAATACGTATATGCAAAATTTGGAATTTTTTCATGGGATGTTGCTACATTCCAGTGTTGCTATGGAAACGTATTTTGGTCAGTTATGGTCATATCTTGGAAACCGCAAGAGCTAGACGTTCAAATTTAATTATATTTGATAGCCAATATGCTATTTCTTATTAAGCGATAATATAATTTATATATCTAAATTTAATGGTTTACGATATATTCGACAAATTAACAAATGTGACCAATATGATAAATTGTCTACTAACTCGAAAGCCATTGAATTTAGACATAAATTATATTATCGCTTAATAAAAAGTAATATATTGGCTATAAAATAGAATTAAATTTGAATGTATAGCTCCAGCGGTTTTCAAGATATGACCTCAACTGACCAAAATGCGTTTCCATGGCAACACTGGAATTTATTAACATTCCATAAAAAATTCCAAATTTTTCGCATCAACCCATTCACGGCTCACTTCTATGCGAAAAAAATTATAATGAAAACACTTAGAAGTACGTACCCTTATACCGTCTCTGAAATCACTAAATTTGTCACAAATATAACCTATTGCGCAATCATATGATGACTAATCTAACTTTTAACAACGGATATGGGTACTGTGACACCATATTTATATATGCTGGTAATACATTCCTAAGCTCTATTGTGCCTGGTTAATGATTTAAGGCAGCTCATGTATTAGTTCAACCATCTTCTACCGCATCCCTAGTCCAAAATCCTCAAGTCACTGTGAGGCCTTATATGTAGTAGGCTATGGTATATGTAACATAGGAAACCTAGATGATGAGTAGTGGCTATATCAAGGAATTATCTAGAAGCGCGAGACGCTCCTTTAGGCGTATTATATTAATTAAGCCCGAAAATGTTTGGAGCGTGAAAGTTTAGAATATTATCCAATTGACTCTACGTAGTATATTGTAGTGATACGTATTTATCCATTTAGGCGTATGAAAAATTAGGGGTTTGAGATTAGGAGCGTACCTCTGGAAGACTTTATAACACCCTGGGTTAAATTGATATCGTGTTTTGAATTCATCATATAAGAAATTTGTGTAAGTTAAAAAAACTTAGCAAAAACTAAGTCAAGTTATCTTATAATAAAAAGTCGAGAGAGCATGCTCGTTAAGTCGAGAGAGCATGCTCGTTAGGTCGAGAGAGCATGCTCGTTAGGTCGAGAGAGCATGCTCGTTATCTCCTTATAATAAAAAGTCGAGAGAGCATGCTCATTAAGTCGAGAGAGCATGCTCGTTAGGTCGAGAGAGCATGTTCGTTATATACTCCATTGGGGTAAGCAGAACTTTCGTCCCTGGAATTTTTGTCTCATTAGAGACAAAAAAAACGGGCACTAATATGTAAGGAAAGGAAATTGAGGCTTTTGGAGTGGAGTATGTTTGAAAAAAAGGGTGAAAATGAGGCATTTTGATTGAGAAATCATTAGGTGCGAAAAGGGCATTTCAGGGGACGAAAGTTCCGCCATTCCTCCATTGGTTACCAGCATCATACCTACTTATAATAGTAGGAAGTTATTACATATATGAAACTTCTCGAACTAATTTAAACCAATTTTACATCAGGATTTTTATAGGTGATACTCTGTACGGGAAGTACAGTATCTAGGGCACATGTAGTAGATTCAAATCAGTAAATACTTGTACCTTTTTTGAACATAAAGAAGGTATAAATGTAAGGAGCATGCTCTCTCGACCTAATGAGCATGCTCTCTGGACTTAACGAGCATGCTCTCTGGACTTTTCAGTACCTCCAAGTTATATAAGTTAATTAAAAAAAACCTAGCAAAAACTAAGTCAAGACTTAGTTTTGACTTGGTTTAAGTTTAGTGAATAAGGCCCCCGTTTTCCAAGTTGTTTAAACATTTGCCTTTCTTTGCCAAAATGCCGTCCCTCATTTTGTCGTTATGGGCAGCCACCACTTTTGAAGTATACTACTGACCACTTCCGTCCGTCAGCGATATCATAGGAAACAGCGATGGTTTCTAAATTTTGGAAGTGGAGGGATGTTCATGAAAATTAAATGGGGAGCCATGATCGTGGAATTAATGGCCTTATCCTACCTAGCCTCCTAGGCATGGAAAAATGATTTACTAATAATAGTGGGGGGGGGGAACGCCGCGCCATTTCCCCGCGTTCCCCCTGGTAAACCCCCCTGATGGAAAATCTAATAGTCCATTTTCAGCTTAATTTCCTATGTAGGTCTATTTATGCTGGAGATGGTACGATATACCGAGTGTACCGGACACAATTCCCAAACAATTCATGGCGGTCGGCAAGCGAATGTTCGCAATTTTCTTCACCACAAGAGGTCTTCTTGAATTTGTGATGCTTCCTGCGAAGCATACTGTTACCTCACCTTGGTACACCGAGATTTGCCTTCCAAAAGTGTTTCAAGCAGTGGAGAGGTTTAGACCAAAGTCCGGGGTCCGTGGGATGAAATTTCATCATGATAATGCTCCAGCACACACAGCAGGAAAGACTAAGGAGTTTCTTAGGCAATCAGGGTTAGAAATGATTGAACATCTTCCCTACAGCCCAGATCTTGCCCCCTGTGACTTTTGGCTGTTCCCAAATCTAAAAAGACACCTAAAAGGCAGTCGTTTTGAGTCAGTCCGAGCTAATCGCTGCTTTTTAGAGGCAGTCGAGTGCATATCAGCAAGTAGCTATTCTAAGCTATTTGACATGTGGTCACACCGCTGTCAAAGGGAGTATTTTGAACATTTAGAATAATAATTTGTTAGTTTACTGTAGTTAAAACATATTTTTCCGCGAACTTATTGAACACTCGGTATTTATTCGCATAATGAGCCATCGGAGCTGGTTGAGCTGCCTTACCTCCAATCAGTTACTATGTACTATAAACACAGTTGCCATAGACTAATTCTTTTGTTTTAGAATATTTGCACCGGAAATGGCCACATCGAGTGACCAAGATGGAGATAACCCAGTATCTGATCAGATAGATTCTAAGATCATTGAGTATTTCAAGAGGTTGGAAGAGCTGGCTAACACTAAACAGGAATTTGAGAGAGTGATACATGAAGGTTACATTAATCTTTCTCAGGCTCGATATGTTCTCGGTCAGACAGCTATCAGTCCTCTTAGCTACAATAATGTTATGATTCCAACAGCATTCATGCATCCTGAACAAGGAGATGATTCAATAAGCTTTGATTTGGAATTTATTTCTCTAAATCCCAGTAAATCGAAACAGAATAATATCGAAAAAACTGAACTAATACATGAAGGAGAACTCAGCAAAAGAATCAAACAAAGCTTGGATAAAGATACAGAACCTAAACAAGACCAACTGACTACAAAGAAATTATCAGGTGCTGATCCCTTACGTTGGTTCAGTGCTCTTCCACCGCACAGTCTTAGATCGGCCCAATCGAACTTTCAGAGAGCCCTCTCCATCATCTCTAACCTTGCCACTCTACAATGCAGCGTTGAAGCTTCTAGAACTCAATTATATATGCTTCTTAAATAATACCATGTGTTCTATTGTAACTTATGCCATTGTATATGGGCGCTATTAGTGAGAAGAAATGTATACATTCTCCCATAAAATCTGAGTATGAATAACAATCGAAGGGTGTAAATAAAGGAATTTTAGGGCTTCACTAAAAATACGGAACAGACATGTGCACTAGTCTATGGAACGGACGACCACAAAGGGAATAAAACGCTTACTAAAAGCCCAAGAATTATTTGAATATTTGTGATTTCTTCTTTATAGGATTTCATTAATTAAGAATCGAAGAGTATGGTGTGATTTGAATTCTATGAAGCAGGTATGTATACGTTTTATTGCCTTTGTGATCGTCCGTTCAGTAAATTAGTGTACATGTGCGTTCTGTTTAGTGTTTTAGTGAAGCCCATATTATAGATCGCTACTAGGGTCTTTCCATTCCACCCCTGAAATCTAACACCCTGAGAGGCTTTCAGTGCCCATCAGGGGGATAATTATTATAACTTTAAAGCCCCACCGCCCTGATTAGAGTGAGAGTTAAGCACAACTCTTTGAAGTCAGAGGCTGGATCTAGCTCTTAAATTGCACAACAAAGTTTTCCAACTCAATTATTATTTTATTTGTTTTTATTTACAAGACCAATATACATAGAGCAAACAAATCTCAAAAATATGCTAGAGACTAGTAGCTTGTTTGATTATGAAGCAACGACGAAATCGCGAGTTGAGAACTCTGCAGCTGGACTACTAGCGACTGAAAAGACAACCTGGCAAAGGGGATCATTGAGCCTGGGCATGGATAATTCAGAAAAATACTCAATTTAGTAACGTATAGCGGAGCCTCGCAGTTGCGTACCGACGAATAGTAAATTCGCTGGCGCTCGGGGCAAATTCTTAAAGTACCACCCCCTCCCCATCTCTCTAGTCCAGTGGCGGGCAACCTTAATCCTTAAGTGGGCCAGAATTGGGGCCCGCGAGGGGTTTCGCGGGCCCCAAATCTGTCAATTCTATCACCATGGCCGTAGCAAGAACTGACATTAGAAACTTATATGAAAGCAATGTAACAACTAAAATTATACTTATTAAAGCAAAAATAACTAAGCAAATAAATTGAATCATCCGTCATCATTTCGCATCAAAATTTTAAAAATTGACAAATTTGGTGATTTTTGGTGCGATATCGATTATAACAGTATAGACAGGCGTATTTAGGGATGTTATCTCCTTGTAATTAATCAATGTGACCCCAAGCGCCCGCAGGGCGCCTCAGGCGGACACAAAGTGTCCGCCAGCCGCGCAGCGCAAGCAAGCGAAGCGCACTTGATATATAATAATTATAGAAGATATATTGATATTCAGCACCAATTTCACACCAAAATTAGGCAGGCCATAGCCTACTATATATAAGGCCTAAGAGTAACTTAACCAGGGATGTGGTAGAAGATGGATGAAGAAATACATGAGCTGCCTTAAATCATTAACAAAGCACAATAGAGCTTAGGAATGTATTACCAGCATATATAAATATGGTGTCAAAGCATCCATATCCGTTGTTAAAATTTAGATTAGCCATCAAATTGCGCAACAGGTTATATTTGGGTCAAATTTAGTGATTTTCAGAGGCCGTTTAAGGGCACTTCTAAGTGTTTTTATTATAAAATTTTTCGCATAGAACTGAGAAGTGAATGTGTTAATACTAAAAATTTGGAATTTTTTCATGGAATGTTCTTACATTCCAGTGTTGCTGTGGAAACGTGTTTTGGTCAGTTGGGGCTATATCTTGAAAACAGCGATAGCTAGACATTCAAATATGATCCTATTTGATAGCAAATAGGCTACTTCCTATTTAGCTATAATACAATTTCTGTGTCTAAATTCAATGGTTTACGAGATATTCGACAAATTACCAAATGTGACCAATATGATAAATTGTCTAATAACTCACCATTGAAACCATTGAATTAAGACATAGAAATTGTATTATAGCTAAATAGGAAGTAGCCTATTTGCTATCAAATGGGATTATATTTGAATGTCTAGCTATCGCTGTTTTCAAGATATAGCCCCAACTGACCAAAACACGTTTCCATAGCAACACTGGAATGTAAGAACATTCCATGAAAAAATTCCAATTTTTAGTATTAACACATTCACTTCTCAGTTCTATGCGAAAAATTTTATAATAAAAACACTTAGAAGTGCCCTTAAACGACCTCTGAAAATCACTAAATTTGACCCAAATATAACCTGTTGCGCAATCATTTGATGACTAATCTAAATTTTAACAACGGATACGGGTGCTTTGACACCATATTTATATATGCTGGTAATGCATTCCTAAGCTCTATTGTGCTTTGTTAATGATTTAAGGCAGCTCATGTATTTCTTCAACCATCTTCTACTGCATCCCTAGTGCCAAATTCGCAAGTTACTCTGAGGCCTTATTATAGTAGGCTTTGGGCAGGCCAATTTTGTATTACAATCACTAACACGCGGGCCACATAATATAGTGTTTGAAAAGAGTCGCGGGCCATCAAATATAGTCTCGCGGGCCCCAGGTTGCCCACCGCTGCTCTAGTCAGATAGCGATGTTAGCTATAAATATACCACAGTGCCGTTTCCACGGAGCTTCGTCCGGGGCAACCGCCCCATAAGCCCCCCACCTTCGTTCCCCCCCTGAAACCGCGAATTATGACACCCTTGAGACTCTAAATTTATAGTGTTCTGAGACATCAACCCTATCTCATCGCTATTTTTTATTCTCGTTGGTAATAATGTTTATTAAATATTTTTGGGAGAATAGAACCTTTGGGTCTTGGAATTTTGAACCATATTTCTTACTTTTCCTGACATTTCACGTTGTATGGTCACTAAATATTGAAATCTCAATATTCGCAATAATATGTTTTATTAGGGATAATTTATCTGAATCAAGTCTATATAGGAATTTTTAAAGGGATTTGCTTTTCATTGTTATCATATTTTAATATATCTTCTCCCTAAGTGGGTGTGCAGATTTATTTCCTGCGAGAGAGGAATTACTGTCATACACTAACATTCATTTAGTAAAATAAGCACGATAAAAATGCTATTTCTCAGTGGCAAGTTAAGTCAATATGCTCTCCTTGAAAACGATATTTGACATTTAGCCCTTGTGAATCTAGCTACCTCTACTTTCTTCAGAATGTCTTCCTCACTTTTCAAGCTATCAAACAGTTCTTTCTGTCCTGTATGTGGATCTGTACTGCCACTAGTTAATTCAGGTCCCGTTCTCACTTGCCTTGTGTGTAGTTTCAACATTAAAGTGAAAGAACTCGAGTCTATTGAAAAATATTCGGTATATGAATGTGCGGACGCTCACAAAGATACCTTGACTGACCAAGTAGAAGTGGAAAGCATTGTGGACAGAGTCTGTATTAAGTGTGGGAACACACGCATGAGTTACCACACTCAACAAACTAGATCTGCAGATGAGGGTCAGACAGTTTTCTACAAGTGTATTAGCTGTGGCCATCAAGATATTGAAGCGTCTTGAGTTTCATACCTATGTTTATTTTGTAGGTTGTCAATTTGTCATATTGTATCGTATCAATGAATGAGGAGACCGAGTATACCCTTACACCTGGTAAATCTATAACAAGTTATAGTGTTTTAGTATAGGAAATTTTTGTTCGCTCCAAACACGAAATAATTTAGAATCCAAAACATATAAAAGTGGCACATGCTCTTATTATAAACAGACAGGTTTTGGATATTTTAAAATGTTAAATTACTCCAATATTTGAAAAATGAAAAAAATGCCCACTTTGTAGCGAAAAAACTGTTGGAATTTATAGTTTTGTACTAAAAGCATCCGAAAGGGGATTTTTTAGTACAGAAATATATATTCAGCACTTTCTTTACCCCAAGTGGTATTTTTTTTGCAATTTTCAAATGAGACCTTGGCGTAGTGTACCATTAAATATGTAAAGGCATAATTATGTATTGAACAATTTCTTGAGGTGCTGTATTCTATACATACACACGCAACCATAACTCCCCAAATTTAATACCAGGGTCTCACTCTCCATATATCTGCTAATCATTTCACACTTCTGATATTTAGAGCATGGCCACTCTTTTCACTGTTGTTAACCTATACCAAGTTTTACGAAGTTTTTGTAAAGAAGTGACGGTATTCTTCGGAAAACCCTTTCAATCTTATCAGGTGACTTGCTCTTCTCTACTGGATCTGATTTGTGAGTATATTTTCTTGATTGAAAGATTAGAGAATGATGATCTCAAATCTCGACAATTAATTTACAAGGAAATCAGAAATAATACTTTGTACAAACGAACATTCATTAAAATTTATTTACTGAAATCCAGTTTTCCAGTATCTCTGCTTTATAATGATGCATTATTCTCGTCACCTGACAATTTACTCATTGTGTTTGGGTGGGTGTTAGAGCAAAGTAGTGTAATATTGTCTCTTTCGAAGCACGTTTTGCAGAGTAGGACAGGAGATCTTTTCTTAGAAGATGGAGATTTAGAATATGACCAAGCTACTCTCTTTCCAAACTATCAGCAAGTGCTTAGCGCAGAGATGGAATGGATTGATATATTAATGCTGATACGATTAGAATACTCGAGCATCGTTTCAACACTAAGAGAGTTGATCAGAACGATAGAAGAATCTTTGAGAAATGAACAGCACCTCAACAACATTTGTAATAGTACAACGCAAGGAAGGAGTTTTGATTTGGGACCTTTAGACTGTTATTTTTTGTTATCTAGGTCTCATATCTACCTAAAATTGAACAATCAGGTTAATACTATTTCCAAATTAAAGGAATTATATCCGAATATGCAACTATTTTGGGATAAACTAGTTTTAATTCTTCAAGATTCACAAATAGAATTAATTTCCCCAGAAAACATTGAAGTACATCTTGATGGCAGGATTAGGAATACATTATTGACGTTGAACATGGAGAGGTGCTTTATTCATCATGTCTCTTCTCTTCAACATAATTTTTTCATCTCTTGTTGTAAGAAAAGCACAATAAAAACAGAAAAAATTCAACAACATTTAGAAAATGTCAAACAGCAGTATGAATATGGAATCAATAGCTGTAACTTGTTAGTTTCTTCTTTTTGTTGTAAATTCAAGTCTAAAACTTCTGAACTTCTCTTCTATTTCAAAATAAACTGAAAGAAAGAGTTAATCATGTATTATACTTGTTAGCCCTTAAAATGAAAAAAATTGGATTGATAGTACCATAACCTAATTTACATGGGTATCGGTCACTTCGTACCCAACACTATTTCGTACCTTAATTATGACACTTTCGTACCCAATACACTTTCGTACCCAATACTCTTTCGTACTCAATACACTTTCGTACCCAATACACTTTCGTACCCAATACACTTTCGTACCCAATACTCTTTCGTACCCAATACACTTTCGTACCCAATACACTTTCGTACCCAATACACTTTCGTACCCAATACACTTTCGTACCCAATACTCTTTCGTACTCAATACACTTTCAGATTTGTGTTTTTATAAACACGAAATTGTGTTTTTATAAAAACGAAATTGTGTTTTTATAAATACGAAATTGTGTTTTTATAAATACGAAATTGTGTTTTCATAAATACGAAATTGTGTTTTTATAAATACGAAATTGTGTTTTCATAAATACGAAATTGTGTTTTTATAAATACGAAACTGTGTTTTTATAAATACGAAACTGTGTTTTTATAAATACGAAACTGTGTTTTTATAAATACGAAATTGTGTTAGGTACGAAATTGTAATGAGTACGAAATTGTATTAGATACGAAATTGTGTTAGGTACGAAATTGTATTAGGTACGAAATTGTGTTAGGTACGAAATTGCAATTAAGTACGAAATGGTTTAGGTGCGAAATGACTTGTATTCATTTACATAATGCCTCACTGTAACTGAATTTTGGACCAGGAATGCGGTCGAAGATGATTGAATTTTTACATAGAGAAGTTAAAATCGTCAACCATGCTGAATATACCTTAGTATCCAAGTACATAAATTCGTTGGCAAATTTTTGATTAATCATCATTAGATTCCGCAGCATGCTATTTTGTGGTCGAAATTGCCGATTTCTAACCTGTTTTAAGCACACTTTAAACTAAGAATTATAGATTTATTACTTTCGCACAAAACAAAGCTGGGGAGCTGTTGATTTGAAAATTTTGAATTTGTCAAATCCACCGGTCCCATGAGTGTATCTTAGGAGCGGATTCGCATATCAGACAAAATCATTTATTAATTAATAAAAAATGAGAGATATCAGGAAACTACTACAAACAGAGGGGAGGGTTGGGAGATCCCTATGTCATGCTCAAAAAATCAAAATATTTTATGATGACCATGGATGAGTACCTTTTGTCCATATCACAGATTCACAGCTAACAGTTATCAACTTGAAAAACATCCATCTAAAATTATTTATTTAGCTACAGTTAATGTCTACCCTTGGGAGACTCTGTTTAAAATTTCAGATAAAAATAAGTATTTTTGAGAAAATTATAAATGTCCAAATTTTTCACAACTTTTACAATTAAAATATGACAATATACTCGTATATGATTATCATACTGCATCAAGATGTACAATATAAATGATTTAACGCATATTTGTTCATAATGGGACAATGAATGGTAAATTACGTCATAAGTGTTCGATTCCTTTAACATCTCGCCCTCTCATATTATAGTCGAGCGGGCGTGGTTTTTACAAACAAAATTTGGAAAATGATATCAATAGCTGTTGGGAATATGTTCAGACACCTGCATCAAGTACTCATATATCTGTACTCATATATCTGTCATATCTGTACAGTGTACGTAGTGAATCGCTTTTGTTAAAAAACAAACAACAATAATGACCAAATGCAAGCTAAAATTAAAATCGCGAAAATTAAGATCTCTTCTCATTATCAAGAAAAATGTAACAATGCTCCAATTCCACCTGCATTTCCAACAATAAAATAAGGGATGGTGTGTAATACTCTACTCAATGAGGGATTTGAAGAATCTCTTTCTTTCGATGATGGTTTTAAATTACATCATCATGGTGACGAAATTTAAGATCTCGGATTGAAATATCATTGGGGGTTATATAATTATACTACGTATATGATAGTGGTTCTCAACCGGGGGTGCATGCACCCCCTGGGGGTACGAGGGACGATTCTGGAGGGTGCGAGAAAGTATATAGTCAGAAAAAGATATTTCGTTTACCAGGGGGTGCGAGAGTTGATATTGAAAGCTGATGGGGTGCGGAAGTCTAAAATGGTTAAGAAACACTGCTTTATGAGAATGAAGCTACAAATAAAGTTCTAGAAATTAAACATTTAGTAGCCAGTAGAGAAAAGAAAATATCCCCTGATGGTAATTGCTTATTTATATCTTCTCCTATGATAATTATTACACGAATAGATTACAATCATCAATTTAAAAGGGAGCTTATAGTTAAGAAAATGAGGGGGAATATAGAGAACATCTCGAAATATTGTAATGCTCGTAATGACTTATTACCTGAACGTAAATGTCTCATCCATGATCATCATATCATATATTGATTTTTTAACATATAGAAATCTCCCAACCCTCCTCTACACGTTGGCATAATTAGTTTCTTGATACCTCTTATATTTTTTTATTAATTTATTAATAAACGATTTTGTCTGATATGCGAATCCGCTGCTAAGAAAACACTCATTGGACCGGTGGATTTGACAAATCCAAAAATTTTCAAATCGACGGCTCCCCTGTTCGGTTCTGTGCGAAAGTAGTAAATCTATAATTCTTAATTTAAAGTGTGCTTAAAACAGGCCACAATATAGCATGCTGCGCAATCAGATGATGACTAATCAAAAATTTGACAACGAATTTATGTACTTGGATACCGTGTTTATATACTAATAGTAATACAATGTTAAGGTATTCTGCATGGTTGACGATTTTAGCTTCTCTGTGTAAAAATGCAATCATCTTCGACCGCATACCTGGTAAAATTTTTTAATTCTGATGACAGGCCTTATACTAGAGTGGGCTATGGCTGGTCATTATTTCACCTCATAATATGCTGATATGTTTTTTAACGATTCTCTTCTAATTTCCCACAATAGCGTTTGACCATCTATTACTGGTAATAATCGTGCTAGAAAATTGCCTGTCCATAAGGGACAAATAGGCGTATAATGCGTTTTTAGAAGCTCTGCCCATTTGGGATGAAAATAGAAATGGTGATATTCTGATTAAACTGTCTGTGTATTTATTTTGATTCAGAAATAAAACTTGACACCTATTAAGAAGTGTTTCATTTCCCTACAATTAGCATGGTACTCCTCAAGATTTGGTAAAAACTTCGACGAGTAGCCCAGCTAAAGTATATTTCTATGTGAGCAATTGAATTCTTTATTGAGTATGGCATTTTTTGCATTAGCAATAGTATAACCACTTGCTCAAGAAATAAGATATCTCCCCATTCGTGTGGTCCAGGCTGTCCTGATATGCTTTGAATACAACCGTTAATTTTGTTTCCTTTAATTGGAACCATGGCTTACCAAATATGTGGCTATATATGTTCCTGACTAGGCCTTCAAACAAGAAGGCCAGTTTTAACACAGTCAACATTTAATTAGACCGATAAATCAAAAGCCGCTTCTGATAGACATTTAAATGTATTATAACCATATACGTATGTCATCGCTGAATAGGAAGTCCAATACAGTAGAACCTACTAGCACAGTATTTTCGGAAATTATTGGCATTATATTTTAACTTAATAAATAAAAATTTAACCAGCATTACCATATATGGAATGGTGTGAAACTGCGAACTCAAAAACCAGTCAAATTTGAATAAATTGAGTATAACTATCCTTTCGACTCAGCATACATGATATTCCAATCAAATATAGTAGTACATTTGCCGAGTTTAACTAGAGCCAAATTCGAGTTGTAAGTAGTACAAGCGCGCTTCGCTTGATTGCGCTGCGCGGCTTGATATTCGAAATCTACACCCCTCAAAACCCCATGTCAAACGTTGGAAGCCAGTGTCTAAGCTTATTTTTGTAATTTGTTTACTTTATGCATCTATTGTAAACAAAAGTAAACAAATAATTTATCATATAGATTCGAAAATACGATATTCGAACTCTACACCTAAAAACCCCATGTCAACCGTTGGAAGCTAGTCTCTAGCAAATTTTTAAAATTCATCAAATGGTGTGAAAATATATATATATAAAGGTGTGAAAATATACATAAAAGCTTTTTATTGCTATAAACCAAGGTTGAAACCGCTTCAACCAAATGCCAATTTAACCGAATAATGGTCAAACCGAATAATTTGGTCAACCGAATATTTGGTTAACCGAATTATTTGGTCAACCAAATAATTTGCATGCTTTCCCAACACAATCACATGTTCTTACATGAGGTGGTCCGAACACAAATATATCTAATAGGCCAACTTATATTTGATTATATTTTTGTATAAATGTTTATATATTCAATATATAAACATTTATACAAAAATATATTTAGTGGTTGACTAAATTATTTGGTTGACTAAATTATTCGGTTGACCAAATTATTTGGTTCTCAACAGAATACCAAATAATGATATTGGGTTACAAACCAAATATCATTATTCGGTTGACCAAATTATTTGGTTCTCAACAGAATACCAAATAATGATATTGGGTTACAAACCAAATATCATTATTCGGTTGACCAAATTATTTGGTTCTCAACAGAATACCAAATAATGATATTTACATTTGGGTTACAAACCAAATATCAACTAGTATTTGCAAATATTATTTTGTTAAACCGAATAATCAACTATTCAGTTGCAACCCTGCTATAAACTATAATCTAATTGAGACATCTATATAAATTATTGCTTTGAAGCATTAATAACAATGACAGCCTACAATAGTGTCGTACAATAATTTCTATTGTGATAGTGAAGCCGTACGTAGTTTTGTATAGAAAAGGTGTGAAAAATTGTTTTCCATTTTTTCCGAGGTGTGAAAATTTCGTAGATGTATCATTTGACAATTATATGCCAATTTTCATATCTCTACGACTTGCAAATTCTTCAATCAATTCAGAAAACAAACAAACAAACAAACAAACAAACAATCCTAGCTTTTGTTTCGCTTTAAATATAAGATTACCATAAAAGAAAGGTGTAAAATTTAAAATAGGCGCCAAGCCAAAATACGCACTTTTGAAAGTGGGTCCTGATCTTTAAATGAATCTTATGTTGTATAGAATCATTGTACCAAATTTCATGCTTGTACCATCAAATGCACAATTCCTTCGCTACCCGCTGCTTTAATTCAGCATTACCTTAAAAGGTATTAATATCTCTTGTGCCACGTTGATCCACGTTCCCATAATACTATGTATATTGTCATAACAAGTGGCAAGTGGCACTAGGTGACGCAGGTGCTAGTCATTACGTTTGGAAAGGATTATCTATAGGAAGCTTCTAAATTGATTTAATCGAGTGTGTAGGTTTCGAAATTGATATATTTCATTAACTCTGGTGGTTTTATTGATTGGCGTCCATAGATATACCCATTTTATTATTACTTATGATGCAAAGCAAAATGGTGTTCCAATACTTTTGGCCAGGCAGTGTATATACTTTTTTTACAGGTTTATCCCACCTTTTTTTATAAATTTACTGGGATGAAGATAATAGATCTATTTCGAAAAGTTTTAAAAATCTCAAATTAAAAAGTTCTCTATCATTTCCTTCTTCATCCCTGATTATTAACAAGTTTTCTTAATGTCAATGATTTAATGACTTAATTTTATGCTTTGGGCCTGGTCCATGGCATTTGCTAAAGTTGTAGTTAAATATAACTATCGCGATTTAATATTGGTGTTTCGTAGAATTTAAATTTAGATTGCACATCGTCGTCATTCACTATGAATTTACGTATATATTAGTTACCCATTGCCAGGCTAATTTTTAAGTATAATGATTCCTTCAACCTTCTGTCGCTCTTGACTGAGGTATAGAATAGTTTTTCTATCCTTCGCCCTCTCTCATTTTAGTGCATCGATGCCATTCAAGATTTTGGAGATTTCAGGCCTGATCTCCTCCATTGGTACTTGCGATTCGTTGCTATTCGTGTGAGTTACGAGTTGCGAGAGTAGGTAATGAGAATCCCCTTGTGTTATATCTTATTTATATTTTGCATGTCCGTTAGTATTGCAATTACTTATCGTATAACCTATGCTTGAGAATTGGTTCCTCAGTAATAAAATGCTTAGACTAGCGATTTTAATACTACTTGTATCTGACATGCTAAGATAAGATTCAATTATGCAAACGTTCTTTCCTTTATTGGTTTCTTTATTTTACATTTGAAAACTTGTATTTCCCATCCTTATTAGAAATAAAAAGTGATTAATGGTTACATTAATTGACTTAAAGTCCCTGGATTCGGTGTAAATCACAGATAATCTAGGGATCCCGGGATGGTTGACAAGTATGTAATTATATTTCAATACTTTGAATGTCTTTATTTTCATATGGCATAACCCAGAGTATACAACAACCTATTATACTTGCATTTCATGTTTTGAGTATGTTTCTATTTTTTTGAATAGATATTTGCGCATATTATAGATTATATACATCCAAGAAGGAAACATATTTCCAAATGGACAACGAAGATGCGTATCCCTTTCTCAATCAGAGTGAGGGCAGTTCTATCGGAGCCCGAAAATATATGGATATATTCAAACTAGTTGAATCCCATTTTAATGCTTTGAATCTAAATTTAATAAATTAAAGCTATAAAGTTGTCAAGGACAAACTATGTAAAAAGACAAAATATTGACACATGGAATTCTCAACCATTTGTGTTCCCAACCAAGTGTAGCCATGTAGTGGAAAATATGGAGAAAAAATCACAATAAAAACAATTTTCTATTTATTTCGATCATATACTTTGAAGGAAATCTTTGGGTTTCAATGACAAAATTATTTACAACGTTGGCGGAAACAATATAATTATAACACTAACATTAAAGTGTTTACAATTGACTAATCAAATTAGTAGCGAAGTGTCGTGTAACGAAATGTCTGCAACGAAACGTCGGTATCCCAACAAAATAAACAACAACCCGAATTTCACAACCAATAATTTCCTACTATTTGCCATCGAGGGCAGAAACAATACATGGTACAATTGCCTTCTGATTTCTCCGTTTTCCACTTGATCCACTAACCTCTACTATAGATATTATTTCAGCCAGGGCTGGATTCGGTTAGCCGGTTAACCGGTTAACCGCCGCTGATGTCAGTTAGTGGCTATCAAAATTTGTGATCGGTTAACCGAATGGTAAAGCTTACATACTAATTCTGGCTTGTTTTAAAGTCTGGGAGACTTTGGAGATGAAGTAACACACTCAAATGAGGTAATCCACCAGACAAATGGTGATTTTGTTGCTAATTTGGACCTTCGTAAGATAAAACAAAACATAAATTGATGAGTATGCATAGAAATCTAGTTTATCTGCATTTTTTGTTGTTGTTGTTACATTATCTTTCCAATCGGTTAACCGGTTAACCGACAAGAAATACAATAGTAGCCGAAGCTTCACATCGGTTAACCAACACCAGCCCTGTTTCAGCATCAGCTCTCCACAGTTATTTATGCCCGGTGGTTAACTTTGCTAATATACCTACCATCTCGATGCAGGCTTACAGAAATGTCTCCAACGATGCAGACATGCATGAAGCGAATTAGTGCCTTGTTATCAGAAAAAACTGGTTATCAAATTGATCTTCCCTCCTGCGATGGAGGTCCCACTCACTACTGGAAATGTTGCAAGATGGGGAACGAACCAAAATACTACAAATCAATATTTCCGCTATTTTTGGGGAATTTAACAGCAGCCACAAAATCGATACTACATATACAATTGAGTATTCTTCGCAATGATATTTAGGAGTTTATTTTTGATATTATTAACTTTCGTGCCGTATTTAGAGGTCTACCCTGTATGTATATTCATTTACAGATTTAAAAGTAGGGGGGCTAACGATTTAATAGTTAGCGAGGGGAGGCACATGTACACAAGGTTTAAGAACCTTGATTTATTACGACATATTCTTACTAGTTAAATTCATTTAAAAATTCTCTCTAATTACGAAATTACCAGCCCAAGTGGTATATCCACATCTTTTTAGCTAATATTGCTGAGTGTGGGCATGGTAGTACTAATCTCATGGAAAGAATGCAGAATAATGGTAAAATGCAGTACTTCCGTAAATTTCCGCCGCTAGCGACCAGTCTTCCATACCCTGAGTTAAAATCACTGAATACAAAATAGAATTTAATATGAGGATATAACATAGTTTGAATTCAGAACTAAAAGTACAATGAACTAGAATAAATGTGGATTAGAAATGAAGAGTAAATGGATATTATATTTGAAAATGTAAAAGATTAAATATCGTGACTTAAACACTACATGAATTGAATTGTACATGATGTGCAGCCGAATTATCTTGCAAATCTAGAAGTTCGCCGTTCCAAGCAAGAGACCGAATACAGCCACTAAAGGAAGAACAAATGATTATTAAATAAAATAATTAAGTTGGAAAAATAACATTACAGAGTAAAAAAGGAGATCATTAAATATTGAGAATTAATATAACCAATTTTATACGAGTATTGAGCTATTTTCCGTAATGAGTTATTCTGGATTGTATAAAATATCTCTATTTCAGCTTATTAAAAAGAATTGAAGCAATTAAATACAAATTACATTTCATTTGAAGTTCAATTTTAGCAGCATTCTTATGCAATAAATCATTATTATACTTTTGATCAGGACAATATATTAAGGATGCGCCAGATGTTCTATGGCAATCAATTTACTTTATCTAATAAATAATATAATTAACATTAATTAAATTTGTCTGCATCAATGAAATCTAGCACCATTCTAGCATTAAAATGAACTCCACCCAATGTGCAGAAGATAACCTTAAATATTCAGTTCAAGTAAGGTCATACATGTATTTGGCATCCAAAAGGTATCTTTTAAAATTTCTAAACACCCACTACATATGGAATAAATTGCGGAAAAACAATGGAATGTAGAATAATAAAAAGAATCCTCTTATTTTAATTAAAAAATCTATCTCAGAAGTTAATTCATATACACAAAGGGGACAAAAGTACAGGGTGACAAATAAGTTCTGTCACAAGCTTGATTAGGTATAAAATTTATTTTGCTCAAACAAACTTAGTTATTATTGCGTTTAGAGATTGTAATTCGAATATTTTCTATGACGTTAAAAGATTTTTCGAGTGTAAGTCTTAGAACCTAAGTTGACTAATTCATTAAAAAATGGCAAAGTATTATGAATTATTTAGAGCATTAGGATCTTTCGATCCATGATCGAAAGATCCGGATCGCGATCCTTTTTTGAGGATCGAGATCGGATCGACGATCCTTTTTAAAAGTAGGATCGGGATCGGATCGACGATCCTTTTTAAAAGTAGGATCGGGATCGGGATCGGATCGAAACTTTTACTGAATTCGATCCGATCCTTTTTCTTTTTAATCCCAAGTTGGAGGTGAGAGTGTTGAAATTTATGTTGATTAAATATATTTTTTTAATGTGTTTTATGGTTTGAATACTAACTTAAGCACTAAGTATGCCCCCAGGATGCCGCAGACGGACGGACATTGCACCGTCCATGCCATAAGGCATCTCCTTCCAGGAGCTGTACTAAAAATGATAGTCCTCTGACTATTATTGAAAGGATCTTTTTGGGGGATCGTGATCGGATCGAAGATCCTTTTATAAAATTAGGATCTTGATCGGATCGAAGATCCTTTTATAAGTTAGGATCGGGATCTGGATCCTTTTTTTGAGGTTCGACTAATGCCCTAGAATTATTCGAATCATTCATAATTCAAGCATGAATTAGTCAATCATAAGCTAAGTTGACTAATTCATGAATTAATGAATAATTAATTAATAATGAATAATAATTCATAATTCCTGAATTAGGAATTATTCATAATTCAGGAAATATGAATTATCCGAATGATTCAGAATCCTGAATTAAGAATTATTTGAAAGATTCATTCATATAATTCATGATATTTTGTTGCAAAAACTTTCAATTTTAAATAATTCTTCTCAGGCTTGATGAATTATGAATTATTCGAATTATTCGAATTATTCATTAATTCATGAATTAGTCAACCTAGCTTAGAACTGTGTTTTGTAGGGCGATTTTTGTGAAAAGAAAAGTCCTGACTCCCCCAAATCGGGAGCCATGGCCCACTGCTTTTAAAATTAACTTTCCAGAGTCTTCAAATTCTAGGAAAAATTAGCTCACACCATAGCCTACTCTAATAATGCCTCACAGTAAAATAACCAAGGATGCGGTAATAGTCGAATGTATTAATACACGATTAGCCCAAAATCGTTAACCATGCAGAATAGGCATTAATAATGTATTAAACATGGTATCAAAGTATATATATCCGTTGTCAAAATTTCGATTAGTCATCATATCATTGCGCAACAGGTCATTTTAAGCACTATTTTGCCAATTTTCTAAGCTGTTTTAAGCCTACTTCTAAATGTTATTAAGGTATAATTTTTGTTTAGAACTAAGATTAGTACGAGTTGATTTGAAAAATTTAGAATTTTTTAATGGAATGTTGCTACATTCCTACGTTGCTATGGTAAAGCATTTTGATCAGTTTGAGCCATATCCTGCAAACTGTAAGAACTAGGTCTTCAAATTAGATCGTATTTGATAGGCAATTGGCTACTTCTTATTAGGTAATAATACAATTTAAACTTCTAAATTCACATACTACAGAGTTATGCGACAATTTAGTGTTTTGGTCATATTCTTAAAATCAACCCATAACTCAAAACTCGTTGAATTTAGAAGTTCAAGTTGTATTATCACCTAATAGCGAATAGTCCATTGCCTATCAAACACGATCAAATTTGAAGACCTAGTTACTACAGTTTGCACGAAATGGCCCAAACTGGCCAAAATGCTTTACCATAGCAACGCGGGAATGTAACAACATTCCATTGAAAAATTCTAAATTTTTCAAATCAACTCGTACTAATCTTGGTTCAACACAAAAATGACACCTTAATACCATTTAGAAATAGGGTTAAAACAGCTTAGAAAATCGCTAAAATTGTCCTTTGAATGACCTGTTGCGAATGATATGATGACTAATCGAAATTTTTCCAACGGATATATGTACTTTGATACCATGTTTATATATGCTGGTAATACATTCTTAATGCCTATTCTGCATGGCTAACGATTTTAGGCTAATCGTGTATTAATCCATTCGGCTACTACTTCATCCCTAGTCCATGATTTTCAGTCTACTGTGAGGCATTATTAGAGTAGGCTATGCTCACACATATTCCTCAAACACTCTAAATTTGTAGAAATATAGGATGTTCAGATCAGTGCATTTTGAGTACCAGTTGGATCAGAATTTTTTGTGATGTGAAAAAAGTGTTATTTGGGGTTATTTTGTAAAATGTACCTGATTTGAATTGTGAATGAATAACTTTTCCTCATTTCTGATAATGAATTCATTGGATTTGTTAAATATTTCCATGGTGAATGAAAGGTTTCTGGTGCTAAATCGCCGTGGAACCTCGATTATGAAGACATTTTTTACAGAAGCATTGGGCCCTGATTCTCGATTTTGGCTGTGAGTCAGGACACATTTTTTCTTCAAAAAATTCACCTTACAAAACATAGTTCTAAGTATTAGACTCGAAACATATTTTAACATCACTGAAAATATTCGAATTACGATCTCTAAAGACCATAATAACTAAGATTGTTTGAATATAAATTTTATACCTAATCAAGCTTGTAACAGAACTTAGTTGTCACCCTGTATTTGAACAGTTCATTATTTCACATACAAATTGTAATAAAATGGGTCTATTCATGAAGAAGATTACCTTTATTAAACGGTATGAGATACAGATAATCGGATTCCAGATTCGAATAATACGCATGCCAATTAGTCACAGTTTAATTTTTCTAATTAATCATCATTCGACTTTTGTAATCATCAATCAGTGCCACTTTATGCCACATATACCATTTTAACCACTATACATGATGGTAATGAATTACCTATGGTAGTCCAGGCTGATAAGATTATTAATTGATCTGAGTAATATAGTAACTATGACTAATTCGAATGTATAGATTTCGAATCTGAAATCATACTTTTAGTATCTCTTAGAATTTGAACATACTACTTCCTGAAAAGATCCGATTTAGTACTATTTGTATGGAAAAGAAAGTGTTCAAATACTTTTGTCCGGTTGGTGTATGTAACTCTAATACAGCGAACTTATTAGAGAACTTTGTACGTGCCTATATTGAGGTGTAAACGCGTAAACGATTTGGACACGTTTACATCGGTGTACTATACGTGTCCAAACTATTTTTTCTCTGGCGTGAACACGCTATTATTAATTTTTGTCAAACATACAAGTATATGTCGATTTTACATCACCAACACATACAGTTGACTCTCATTAGTATGTTAACCATAGGATGCTTGAAAACTATCTGTCTTGTTGCCCATTATTGCCCAAACGTATACATTTTGATATTTACTACTAACAAAAATACCGTTAGATTATGTCATTGCGTTTAGAGACTGAAATAAAAGTCAACATTGTGAAATGGTACTATGAAAATGTTAAGAGTATAGTCAGAACACAAAGGACTTTCAAGAGAATTTACAAGTGTAAAACAGCTCCATGTGGACAAACAATCAGGAATCTTGTTAAGAAATTCGAGAATGGTTCAGTTGCCAATAAACCAGCACCAGGTCCAGTTTTCACTGCAAGAACCATCCTTTGTGTTCTAACTATACTCTTAACATTTTCATAGTACCATTTCACAATGTTGACTTTTATTTCAGTCTCTAAAAGCAATGACATAATCTAACGGTATTTTTGTTAGTAAATATCAAAATGTATAAGTTTGGGCAATAAAACGAGTGGTCATTCCTAAAAATCGAGAAATTCCTGAAATATAACATTTTAAAATCAGTAGATTATCCGTGGACCACCCTGACTTTCAGATGCGAGTTGTCTTATCCTTGTTTTACTAACGATAATCTACTGTATGTTCCATTAAAACGCGATTACACCGATGTATACGTGTTTACACTAATTTCCTTGTTGAGGATACATTCACCAAAGATTTGCTGGCATATATATATCCCAGTGTAAACGTGATTATTTGACCAAGAACTATGTGCAGGGTGGCTTTTAAGTTCTGCCACAAGTTTCATTAGGTATAAAATTTCTTATACTCAAACGATCTTAGTTATTATGGTCCTTAGAGATTGTAATTCGAATATTTTAAATGATTTTAAAAGATTTTTCAATTCTATGACTTAGAAATGTGTTTTGTATGGTGAGTTTTGAGAAAAAAAAAGTGTCCTGGCACGCAGCGAAAATCGCGAATCAGGGCCCACTGCTTCTGTAAAAAATGTTTTCATAATCGATGTCCCGTGACGATTTAGCACCAGGTACCTTTCATTCACCATAGAAATATTTAATAAATCCACTGAATTCGTTATTAGAAACGAGAAAAAGTTATTCAGTCGCAGTTCAAATTAGGTACATTTTGCAAAATTCCCCAAAATGGCACTTTTTTTCACATCACAAAGAAATCTGATCCAATTGGTCTTCAAAATGCACTGATCTGAACATCTTATATCTCTACAAATTTAGAGCGTTCGAGGAAAATGTGTGAGCTATAAGAAATTTTATACCTAATGAAGCTTGTAACAGAACTTAAAAGTCACCCTGTACAGTAGAACCTCTATAAGTGGGATATCTATACTTGGGGAACCACTTTATGTGGGGCAAATTTATTTCTTCTTTATTCTTTTTCATACAAATGAACCTCTATAGTAAGTAGGGAAGTGGGGAATGGGGGAGACAAAAATTATTTTATCATTCAAATAAACCTCTTTAATTGGGAGGGAAAGTGGAGAAAATGTGTTTTCCCGGACATAATTTGCATTTCGTTTTAAGGTTGGATCTTAACTTGACCTGACTTGAACTGGAAAGTACCTCTCAGACCAACTGGGTTGAAAATATTTGATCAAATAATCAGAAAATGTACAAAATAGATGTACTATAAGCTTAAAAATGACATGACTTGAATTTATTTTATTGGATTTAATCAAACCATTTTAGCTAAAAAATTTTGATTGTTGTACACAATCATAAGGGGGGATAGGTAAAATTCGCCGTCCCGAGCTCCCCCACTTATAGAGGTTCTACTGTAATTGAACCCAAGCCTGGTGAGGGGAGGAAACTTGGATATTTAGTATGTTGTTTAATAGGATGATATTTTGCAACTATCCTTCTTAAATAGCTTAGACTATTTATCTCCATGTCGGGCACAATTTTTATCTAATGCTCCTGGACTAGTTGCATCGTCAAAATCAACGTACATACATATAAAAAGTACAAGTAAACGAACCTCAATACAGCATAAGGATATAGATCAGAAATAAGGACCAATTCATCTCCAATTACCAGCCTATTGGAATGGTATTCAGATTCCGTGTTTCTAGATATGGATGTGCTATTAGTTATTGATCCATCAACTATCAAGGATAATGACGACTGACTTGAGTCATATGCAAGATTAACTGAGTGCCATTTCAGTTGTAGATCCAACTAGAGATATAATATTTCGATAAAGAAAATCGTTATAGTTAATCTTATACACGTATATTAAAATGCTCTAGGATTTGTTTGTTTGTTTGTTTGTTTGTCCGAATTGATTGAAGAATTGGCAAGTCGTAGAGATACGAAAATTGGCATGTAGGTGTCAAATGATGAATCTAGGATTAAGTTCGAAAATCTAAGCGAAATTTTCACACCTCTGCAAAAAAATGGAAAACAATTTTTCACACCTTTTCTATACAATACTATGTACGGCTTCACTCTCACAATAGAAATCATTATACGACAATATTGTAGGCTGTAATTGTAATTAATACTTCAAAGCAATAACTTATATGAATGTCTCAATTATATATTATAGTGTATGGCAGTTAAAAGGATATTTGTATATTTTCACACCTTTATATACATATTTTCACACGATTTGACGAATTTTGAAAATTATGCTAGAAACTAGCTTCCAACGGTTGACATGGGGTTTTAGGGGTGTAGATTTCGAATATCATATTTTCAGACCAATGTGATAAATTATTTGTTTACTTTTGTTTACATTAGACACATAAAGTAAACAAATGACAAAAATAAGCGAGAAACTAGCTTCCAACGGTTGACATGGGGTTTTTAGGGGTGTAGATTTCGAATATCATATTTTCAGATCGATATGATAAATTATTTGTTTACTTTTGTTTACAATATATACATAAAGTAAACAAATTACAAAAATAGGCTAGAAACTAGCTTCCAACGGTTGACATGGGGTTTTTAGGGGTGTAGATTTCGAATATCATATTTTCAGATCGATATGATAAATTATTGTTTACTTTTGTTTACATTAGATACATAAAGTAAACAAATGACAAAAATAAGCGAGAAACTAGCTTTCAACAGTTGACATGGGGTTTTAGGGGTGTAGATTTCGAATATCATATTTTCGGATCCATATGAGAAATTATTCGTTAACCTTTGTTTACAATATTTATAAAAAGTAAATAATTCCCAAAATAGCTTAGTTTGAGTAACTTAAGGCGCCCGTAGGGCAACTCTGCGGACACGCAGTGTCCGCAAGCCGCGCAGCGCAAGCAAGCGAAGCGCGCTTGTTATGTTGAAAATGATGTCTAGATATCGATAGTGAACTTCAAAGAACATCAACCAGGTATGAAAAAAAAGCCTTAGTTATTATATTTAAGTAGTGATGAAATGTTAAAATTATACATTCTCATTGTGGATATATTATAGTTAAACACCATATAAGTACTAGCATTGAGATCTCGTTTCTATCTCAAAATAAAAATTCTCTAAGAAACGTAAAAAGAAGTATATTCAGATACTAACATATGAATATATTTATAATAAAAATAAAAAATAAAAATGCTCACCGGTCTGGACAAAACAAAGGTTTCATTGTTGCTAGAAGTGAAAACTACTAATATAGATCCTTCGGCTAATATTGAGAGTACAAATGTTTCCTAATGAAAAAGAAAATATAAAGATGCTATAGATACTTAATCTTAATGCTAAGGGAAAGTTTGATTGTTTCTAATGAGGAAACATTATGTACAATTCTTTTCGATTATTATATTGAAATTAATGAGACATTAACTAAAGATGAACTAGTTAATTTTATCGAGTAATAATTTCCAAAGCCTTAAATCATCCAAAAGTTGTTAAATATATATTTTTCTTAAAATATACTCTAATACTATAACGTATTAATGTGTGAATTTAAGAATATTAAATTTAAAAGAAGTTGGTCGACAGACCAATAGTGCATCTCTGTAAGTGACTAGAGGGATGGGAAGAGTAAATCTGTTTATACATTAAGAAATATTGATAATAGAACTTTCAATTTGTGAAATTTAGAATCTACTCAATGTAATATTAATTAACTGTTGGGGTTTTATTTCGGCTTAAAATGCAAATTTATTTTGAAATGTGTGAAAATATAGATTATAACAATAAATATCAACACTACATACCGTATTTCCCTGAATAAGCGCCGGGGGCTTGAATAAGCGCCGGTTTGAATAAGCGCCGGGTCTAAAGGGTGAGCGAAATAAATAAGCGCCGGGGCTTGAATAAGCGCCGGGGCTCGAATAAGCGCCGGGGCTTGAATAAGCGCCGGGGCTTGAATAAGCGCCGGGGCTCGAATAAGCGCCGGGGCTTGAATAAGTGCCGGGGCTCGAATAAGCGCCGGGGCTTGAATAAGCGCCGGGGCTCGAATAAGCGCCGGGGCATTCTAGTTCTCTGAACATCATATCAAACCATAAATGTATACCATATTTCCCTGAATAAGCGCCGGTCTAAAGGGTGAGTGAAATAAATAAGCGCCGGGGCTTGAATAAGCGCCGGTTTGAATAAGCGCCGGGTCTAAAGGGTGCACGAAATAAATAAGCGCCCGGGCGCTTATTCGAAGCAATACGGTATGTATTACTTTCTAAGTACGAAAATCGAATGTAATATACTGAAATGCCATATATTAGATAGATCTCGTTTTATAGCTTTACAGTGAATGAGTCCAAATATTTATATAAGCTTACAAAAATAGGAAGTGATGGAATTTCGATAAAATATTATATTAGTGTGTTGTAATAGTATCGGATGTATACAATAAATGGAGATTGGTGTCAGGCCGTATATCCGCGAAATAAATCCGTGCAATGCACACCCAGATAAAATCCTCTCCCTTTCTGTCTGTGAGGGACTTTTGTATAACTAAGCACCGCTGGCAATTCGCGGAAGGTCATTAAAGTACTTGAATTCGTTTCTAAAAGTCGATTGTTTTAAATTTCTCCTTAACAGATCTTTCTGTCTTCTATGACTGCTAGAACTGACCTGCGAGTTGGAGAAGTCTGATTTTCTCACGAAAGAGGCTAATCTGGAGTCACGCAATCTGGGTACAATCTCAATGTACAAGAAGAAAGAAGAAGTCATTGGTAGTGAATCAAAAGAAAGATAGGAACGGCCAAAGAATTGGGCGCTATCATGGCTACAACCATACTGGATCGAATTCAAAGATAATTCTTCATCAGTAAGAGAATTATTGTTGAGTTTTAGACTTCGAACACAACCAGGTGTAGTGGTTCCATTGGGTGATCCGATGAGGAGTTTACCTAAGATGAGAATATAAAATATCAGTCGTGAAGACTATTACAAAGAGTCGATGGTTAATACTTATAATTATTAACTCGATAATTAAACTGTCTTACCTAGATCAGATTGGCATTGCTGTTGTTGTATAGGAATAAAGGTAGATGTGATATCAACATGTAATGTTAGTGATCGGTTGGAAAGATCAAGTAAGATTGTCCTCCAATCTGAGAGAATCGAAATATTTGTTGACAAAGGTACTGTAACAGGATTAGAATTACAGTAGATCAAATCCACGATAAGTAAGTTATCAGAATTATACCTAAAAAGAATTGGTATAAATATCAACCGCATACTATTATAATAAAGGCGTACGTCGAAGATAATACTAGGCGCCAGGGAGCCTCATGCGGACACAAAATAGTGTTTTCCAGCTGCGCATCGAGCATGCGGAAAGCGCGCTTGTAAATATAATTTACAAGCTCTGAGTTTGAGCTTTAAAAACCTTAAAATCATGTCGTCAAATTTTGAATAAAACTCATGATGGCAAATGATAACCATCATATTTCTAAGATAGATATTAGGTAAATACCGACTGCGTTGCTAAAAATATACCTCAAATTGAATATTCCAGGATAGTCTATAATTACACCTTGCGTAGCCACATTCCTTATCTCGAACTCGAAGGTTTTGAGTTCATCTTGGACTGGGATAGCAATGAATGAATTGCTTTTTAGTGTGTAGGTTGTGATTTTATCATCACAATTGGGACCATCATATGATTCTTTACACTGACAAAAGTAAAGCAATGACGAAACAGAGTTGCAAATACCTTCATTTGCACAAGGATTTTGGAAGGGGCATGAAGTGAGGCATGATAATAAGGAGGAGCTGTTTAGACTATCCGGATCAGGAAGAGTAGCAAATAGGGGATAGAAAAGTAACCCATTGAAAGACCCTTTAATAGGTGTACCTCCGACAACAAGACTGCCTAAAAGAAAAATTTATTAATAATATCGCTAATTAAACAAATATTTTGAATCATAAATTCAAGCAGGAATACGAAGGTCACATCCCCATTCAAAATAGAAATAGAAATTATAACCGCATCACATTACAGCAGTCAAAACTAAATTTAAGTTAGAATTTCATCTAATAGCGTGCGGGCACAACTAGAGCCACTAGAGTTAAGGTAAGATAGATCTATAATTCTTTAAGCTAATATTCGAGAAAAGTTGGGTGAAAAGTTGAAAATTTATGATTCATACTTTTCAACAACTCCAAAATTGATAGACCAAATATAATAAAAATAATTCACCCGAATCCCCACTAGTAATCGAAACCAGAATAATGATAAGGTCAACATCAAATACCTGCGACAGTCATGACTGTTGTTGTAGATAAATTATTGTTAATAGAATAAGCAATCCCATCAATTAATAACTCAATCGATGCTGGAGAGAAGATAAACAACAGAGAATGGAAGTCTTGATTGTCAAGAGTAATGTTTGAAAATATTACTTCTTTAATCGGATAAAAAGAGAGTAGGCCGTCTGAATCTCGAATTGGATGAGAATATCTAAATATTACTTGCCGTGCCGATCCAATAGAACTGAGAGTGAATACAGTTCCATCTTGTGAAGAAAAGGAAACTAGAACTCCATCGTTAAGTCTTTCTTGCCATAACCAAGTGAATACTGTAAACCCGGTTTGGAGCATTAAAACAGTGTCTTCCGAAGAAAATGTACGATTGCCATTGAAAGAAATCAGACTTATTGTCTGTTCTGATCCAGCTGCCAATTCTATTGGATTAAGGAGTCCACAAGGTGAAATCTTAGAAGCGAATGAGCCAGCATCCTCACATCTAAAATACATTTTAATAATGTGAAATAGAGTAGATCATTAGAAATTAGCTTAGCCTACTTAATTACGTTGGGGGAGTGGGAATTCATTGAGATTAAGCTTAATATACGATATTGTATTGATTAAATAAAAAGTGAAATATTAAGATTTTGATTTAAAATATTAGGTGTCTCTACAACATTCGCGTACACTGGATAAATGATTACGACTTACTAATTTCAAAAGGAATCACGCAGAAGGACAGATATATTGCACTAGCACACGGTGCATGTCAAAAAGCAATTTTCCTATTGAATCGGTGCCAAAACTACAAAATTACTCTAAAAGCATGCATATTCAATAAAAACTAACCTGTCTCCAGATATTCCAGCTGGACATTGACATGTGTAATTGGATCCAGAACTGAAGCAGTCTCCACCATATAGACAAGGATTCGAATTGCAAGCATCGACAGTGCTACACAACGTACCGGAATATCCACTAGGACAATCACAAAAGTATCCATATAGGGTATTCTGACAAAAAACACCATTTCGACAGATAATATTTTCACAGTGATCAATTTCAATATTGCAAATGTTTCCAATATAACCTAGATTACATTGACATTCAAATGATGAGCCTATTTGTTTACAAAGCCCATTTAGGCAGGGCATAAAGGTGCACGGATGGATGTTCTTCTCACAGAATTCGCCCCCAACTGTTGATGGGCATAGGCACGCAAAGCTTCCTTTGGTGTTCACACATTGACTATCATTAGTGCAAGGTTTGTTGGTGCATTCATTGATGTCGTCTTCACAGAGAAGTCCAGTAAATCCCGCTTGACAATTACAAGTGAACCTACCGATGTTATTAATACAATTCCCATCATTTACACATGGTAGATACAGACATTCGTCAATATCTGCCTCGCACATCTGTCCTGTGTATCCTGGAGCACAATCACAACTATAACCATCTCCGTCCTCTTCACAAGAACCATTGTTTTGACAGGGCATTGCCTGGCAAGGAAATATCTCAGTTTGACAGACCTTACCAGTAAAGTTATTTGGACATTGACATGAAAATGAATTTACAAGATCTATGCAGTTATCTCCATTTATACAGGGATCAGAAATGCAATCGTCTATATCAATCTGGCAAAAATCTCCGATATATCCATCCAAACATAGGCAAGTAAAACCTGACGGTTTATCGACACAGGTTGCATTGTTCAAACAGGGTGAAGAAAGAGTGCATTCATTTGATAATTCACATCTATCACCAGAGAAGCCGAAAGGACAAATGCAAAAGAAGGATTGTCCTTCCAGTGAAGTACATTGCCCTCGTAGACATGGTTCTGAAGTACAGTCTCTTGGAATACAGTTGTCAGGAGACCTTATGATCTTCTGTGTACTTATTTCTTCAAATGCAGTTTGGACATCACGATTACCAATATAACACAATTTATTATTACCAGCGATAGTAACCGATTCAGCAAATTTTATTCCAGCAAGTCCATCTATACTAATGAGTTCTGAATTTCCAATAATATTTAAAAGGCCGCTTATGTTTATTAGCGAGTTGAAGCCATTTATCTTTGTTAGCTTAGGGTTTAAACTGATGTACACTGAATTAACCGATAAGAGACTTGAGAATCCGGTAATATCCCTCAAATTAATGTTTGATATCAAATATATTTCTTCTACTTGAGTTAGACCATTGAGACCAGATATATCAGTGAGAAGGTAATTGGATGTAATAGCAATAGGCCCCATCACCTCGCTTATATGCTCAAAGCCATTCAAATCTAAGAGGTTCGGATTGCCAGTGACAAGTATCCCTCTTGACGCCATCATCTTGGTTACGTTTCTGCCGAGTTCAGCAGTACTGGTTAAGTTGTAGACATTTATAATTGATATTGATTCAAAAAATTCCAAGTTCTCAAAGCCAGATAGAGAGATGAGGCTAGATACTTTTCTGAATATGAGGCTACCATTAATAATGCGTAAACGGGAGAGGAGCGAGAGAGATGTAAAATCACCGCTAATCTCGAGGTTTGCTTGGACTTGTTCGCATAAAGACAGATTTTTAAGAGTGTTGGGTGTTGATATCTGAACAACATTAGGTACATTCCGACAAATTGCTAAAAAGGAAATTATAAGTTCCACTGATTCACTATGCTCTCCCTCTGCATCTGTTGCTCGTATTTTCACTATTCTATTTGTAAGATCAGGAGTTAGTGAGAAAATATTAGTCATCTTATTATTGGTGTATAGTATAGTCGTAATTGCCGAGATGAACTGACTCACTGGAGCTGGTCCTTGTAATATAATAGAACTGTAGTTCAGAGAATATATTGAGAGAGATGGAGCAAGAGCTTCATTATAAGTAAAAGATACAAACTCCTCATCACCATCTGGCATATTAAGCAGAGAAATGCTAACTCTATCAAGGATCCCTGAGTCATCAGAAATAGCAGGAGGCGATAGATGGGAGAATAGGAAAACAGAAGGAGTGATACTCTCCTCAATTACAGGAAAATTTGATGGGGGGAGAAATAATATTGGAGGAAGGTTAACAAATAACAATTGAATATGAGAGTAAGAAATATTACTATACAGACGTCCATCAAAAGTTCTGAGAGAGATAATTGAAGTAGTCAGAGGAGATGTGGGACGAGAAGCATCAGTAAAAAGCTGTAAAGATTGGATAATATGGACAAAAAGATTATTAGTAATCAAAGACCTGTCCTGGGAAACTCTAAGGCCGTAATATGAAAAGTTGGCTGAAATAAACGTTGGCTCAGGAAACGCATCTAACTGACATGTGCATGAAAATTCTCTTGCGTACCTATAAAAGAAAGTGTTACAAATAGTATGTAATACTACTATTCAAAATATTGATTACGTCTATTAGAAGTAAATTTAGTTTTAAGATCATGGAAGGACAACAAATTTTAGGTGGGTCGCCAGCTAATGCTTATTATGTACTACTACTTATAAATAATACTTTGATAGAATTGAAAATCATATTTTATAATATACTATTTTAGTGTGCTCCAAAAAATCTTTGAATCTTTTGGAGCACCCTTAGTAAATATTTAGTGTCAGAAGCAGTGTAGAATCCAGGATGGGGATTTTGTAGACATTATTCTACACATTATTCTATTTATATGCGAGTGTTGTTAAAGTTTAACCAGGTTAAATAACAGTCCGGAAACGCCCAGAGCTTAGACAATCTACAATTAATTTTTCTAAAATGAATTTCCTGTGTCTGTCAAAAATAGTTCCTAAACATCCATTTCTCAGGAAAAATAGCTAAACATTTTTTAGCTGTTTTAGTCAAACAATTGGATAAAATCGTAGAATTTGTAAAATATGCCCACTATATCAATAATGTAAAATCGAAGTTCAATATATTTCAAATAAGAAGTGAATGAAGTAGACATTGAATATATGTTCAGTATGAAAAAAGCCCTTCACAGATGGTAGTGTGCTTGCTAGGGAATTAGGATCGCGCGATCCAATTTTGACGATCGATTGAGGATCGTGATCTTTTTTATCCCGATCATTTTTGGAGATTTGTATTGTCTTCTCTCCTCACCATTGTTAGCTTATTCTATTTTTCTATGCTGTTACCAATTTGATTATCATATTATGTATTCTGATAGCTGAGCTTAAAATATAGTTCGAATTTTAGTTCCGATGAAAATTATGTGTCAAGTAATAAAAACGTTCGAAATTGATTGAGATCGGGGCGTTGCGATATTTTTTTTGAAAATTTGATCTAGATCAGCAGGATCGCCGATCATAATATCAGCTAGGATCGGGAATCGCGATCTTATTTTTCATGATCGACTAACGTTCTAGTGCATGCCAGCATTGTAAACATTTTTATATTAAATGAAATATCATTATCTCTCATATACCTATTTGTTGTAACTAAATACTACACGGATTTTAGTTAATAAATTACGAAATTAAAAAAAATACAAAAGTAAAATACCTTATCTGGCAATAGTGAGGAATAGAATTCATCTGAGGACAAAAGGATATCACGATCCGGTCTTTAGGTCTTGACTGAATCAAGCGGATTTCAAGCACATTAGTGTAAGCTAAGAAATCTAAATCACTAAGAAAGCTCTCAGGAGCTATTGCGACTGAACTCGGGCTTCCTGATACATAGCTAATGTTCCTGACAACATCTGTTCCAGCCTATACGATGAAATAATTCAATAAAATCACAATGACATTATTTAATAATTGAAACCTGGTCCCTTTGCGGTTTAAACTTGAAAATTGGTTGCTAATTGGCAAACTCGACTGCTATTGTATTCAAGTATGAGTGCTTTCAAGAATTGTCAATAAATTTCTCTATTCCAATTCATAGCAATATATATACATTCAACATCCTCTATCTCGAATGCCCGTTAACTCGAACATTCGTTATCTCGAACAAATTTTCATTTCTCCTCGTTTTACTATTCGTCAGTATTCGATTTACATAGAAAAACCGTTCGCTAACTCGAACGCTTTTCTGTATCCCATGAAAAGATACAGCTTTTTAACCCGAACTTTTTTACTATTTTAGAATTATTTAATAGTCACATTTTAACCAATGCCCTCATTTATTTCTAACCCGGCCGTAGTCTAGTGCATTCTTAAAAACCCGAACCGACAGATAATTTATAATAATGACCTGAAATGTAATATTCGAAATCTACACCACTAAAAACCCCATGTCAACCGTTGGAAGCTAGTATCAAAAAGATTATGTGCATATTTTCACACCTTTATATACATATTTTCCAGGGTTGAAACCGAATAGTTGATTATTCGGTTTAACCAAATATTATTTGCAAATAGTTGATATTTGGTTTGTAACCAAATATCATTACAGTAGAACGTCAGTTATCCGAACTTCAGTTATCCGAACACTTCAGTTATCCGAACCCCTTGGTTGACCAAATTAAAATATAATAAATGTATAAATGATGCATCCTGAGTTGAGAATTGAAATTATTACACTGCCATCATTTTATATACTATTGATGATACCTACATAAGCTAATAAGTAGTATTTTATCCATATTCATTATTATGACTATTTGTACTACTGACCAACTTTTCTATATAATCACATAACAACTTCAGTTATCCGAACATTTCAGTTATCCGAACCCCCGCGGTCCCAACCCGTTCGGATAACTGACGTCCTACTGTATTTGGTATTCAGTTGAGAACCAAATAATTTGGTCAACCGAATAATTTGCATGCTTTCTCAACAAAATCACATGTTCTTACATGAGGTAGTCCGAACACAAATAAATCTAATAGGCCTACTTATACTTGATTATATTTTTGTATAAATATTTATAGAATATATAAACATTTATGCAAAAATATAATCAAGTATTATTTGGTTAACCAAATTATTTGGTTGACCAAATATTCGGTTGACCAAATTATTTGGTTGACCAAATATTCGGTCGACCAAATTATTCGGTTGACCAAATTATTCGGTTTGATCATTATTCGGTTAACCAAATTATTTGGTCTGACTATTATTCGGTTAAATTGGTATTTGGTTGAAGCGGTTTCAACCTTGATATTTTCAAACAATTTGAAGAATTTTGAAAAATATGCTAGAGACTAGTTTCCAACGGGTGACATGGGGTTTTTAGGGGTGGAGATTTCGAATATCATATTTTCAGATCTATATGATGAATTATTTGTTTACTTTTCTCTACATTAGATACATAAAGTAAACAAATCTCGAAGATATGCTAGAAACTTGCTTTAAACGGTTGACATGGGGGTTTTCAAGGGTGTATTTCGAATAACATATTTTCGAGTAAATTTGATAATTAATTTGTTTACTTTTGTTTACAATCTAGGTTGACTAATTCATGAATTAATGTATAATTCGAATAATTCATAATTCATCAAGCCTGAAGGTTTTTGCAACAAAATATCATGAATTATATGAATGAATCTTTCAAATAATTCTTAATTCAGGATTCTGAATCATTCGAATAATTCATATTTCCTGAATTATGAATAATTCCTAATTCAGGAATTATGAATTATTCGAATTATTCATTAATTCATGAATTAGTCAACTTAGCTTATGATTGACTAATTCATGTTTGAATTATGAATTATTCGAATAATTCATAATTCATTATTATTAATTCTTTGCCATTTTTTAATGAATTAGTCAACTTAGTTTACAATAGATACATAAAGTAACCAAATCTCAAAAATATGCTAGAAACTTGGTTTAAACGGTTGACATCGTGTTTTCAGGGGTGTAGATTTCGAATATCATATTTTCGAGTAAATTTGATAATTATTTTGTCTACTTTTGTTTATAATAGATACATAAAGTAAACAAATCTCAAAAATAGGCTAAGGACTAGCTTCCAACGGTTGACATGGGTTTTTTAGTGGTGTGGATTTGGAATATTATATTTTCGGATCCATTTGAGAAATTATTCGTTTACTTTTGTTTCCAATATTTATATAAAGCAAAAAATTACCAAATAGGTTAGATTGAGTAACTCCAGACGCCCGCAGGGTGACTCTGCGGACAAGCAGTGTCAGCAAGCCGCGCAGCGCAAGCAAGCGAAGCGCGCTTGTATATATTATAATGAAGACAAATTGATTATGCAGCTCCATCAAAGAAACAACCAGGGTGATTTGTAAAACATCAATTGAGTTGATTTTCTTTTGGTATATATCGACTTCAAAAGGCTGTGAAGTCATCGTACCTTTCATTTACAGTAAAACCTTCATTAGGAAACACCTCTGATTAAGGAACACCTCCACTTAGGGGGCACCTTTTTTAAGTCCCGATTTTCTCCTATTCTTTAACATTGATACTTACCTCCCATTAAGGAACACCTCCATATAGTGAACAGGGAACGCTCTTTTGTGTCCCAAATGTCACTTAGCCATTCATATGGACCTCCGATTAAGGAACATAAGTGTTTATCATAATTTCTGGGGATCAACATGACAGTCAGTGGGCTGTACGTATTTTGTTCACAGTTTGTGGGGAGTGTGATCGATGTTTGTTTTGTTCTTTACATGACTGATTATTGAAATGACAGTTGTTTATTATGAAAAGGAAGCCATTTCCCATTGTTTGGTAAGCATACGAATACTACCACAATCCTAGTGTCCTAGGGTCAATCATCAGTACTGAGATTGTTGTTTACATATTGTAGAAAAGCGAGCGTTGCCACATGTCTCAGAAATTTCTCACAGACATTTTCAAAGTTTAATCAATTGGATAACTTATTACATTTAATAATACAGATTCGTTAAACGTGTACAAACAAACATTCATCCACATAAAGTTTATGACAGGCCCCTAAAAGGCAGACCTCTTATCAAGGAACACCTCCATATTAGGAACACTTTTCAGCAGTCCCAAAAGTGTTCCCTAATTGGAGGTTTTACTGTATATAAAATATTAATTTTAAATACTACTTGTATTATGTATGTAGATAATTTGCTTGTCAAATTGGCTATAATAAAACATCAAGATAAATAAAAAGAAATAATAATTTGTTTCAAATTTTTATTTTAACTTTCTATCGTTAGCATTTAGAATAAGCTCCCTCTTCGGAGAGGTGATTGTTCGAGCTCAGATACTATTTGAGCACATTAGGTATATCTATTAAATCAATACTAAAAATACACATTTGTTCTATTGGGATCTAACTCCTAACTGTGTGTATTAGAGATTACACTCACCTGCAACGGTCCATTCAGATCTAACAAAGGAAAATTGTCATTTTCTTCTATTACAGAAATAGATATGGTACAGAAATCACTAGAAACTCTACTTTGGACTCCGATAGTAATCTTTTGAAGGAATAAATCAGGTTCAGGGCGAATAATGTTAAATCTGAGAGTGCGTAGAAGAGTAGTATAGTCATTTGTTGTTCCTTCTCCTTCAATTTGAGTCATATTATCAGTAGAGTTTATCTTGAACCCAAAAGTATTCGAAGTTTCGAGTAGAAGAGTATTTGTAAGAGAAAAAATCTCGAATTTAATAGAAGAAGATAATATTAATTGATCCGAGTCTCCATCATAGATAACCAGTTTAGAAGCAAATAAGACACCTAATTATGCAAATAAATAAACCAGAGAGAATTTTGAAAATAAGGTAGCAGTGTATAAAGGCCCCCATACACGATGCAACTTTGTTGCATGCAAATGTTGCATGCAACAAAGTTACATCGTGTATGTTAAAATTTCATGCAACAAAGGTTGCATGCAACATTTTTGCATGCAACAATGTTGCATCGTGTATGGTAGTATTTTGCATGCAACAAATGTTGCATGAAACAAAGTTGCATCGTGTATGTCGAGTATTGCATGCAACAATGTTGCATGCAACCTGTTGCATGGAAATAGAACATGTTCTATTTTCATGCAACATTCTGCATCAAAATTGTATTAATTATTACGATAACGATAACGATAATCATTATCAAATATACGATCAAGCCATTAAAATAGACAATAGAAAGTCTGCTTGCTTTTCTTGATTACTTTCTCAAAAGGGCGAGGGCAATGACAGGTACGACGATACGTTTTTTTACCATTATGTAAAAATGCAGAATAAATTTGATGTAATTAGTTCAATTTAAACAAAAGATTCCACAAATAGGTATATAGAATCAAAATTATTAAATAAGCACAAAATTCAGGCAACAATATTGCATGCAACTATGCTCCGCGGAAAATTGTTGCAAGCAACTTGTTGCAAGCAACATGTTGCATCGTGTGAGTTGAAAGGTTGCATGCAACTTTGTTGCGTGCAACATTTGCATGCAACAAAGTTGCATCGTGTATGGGGGCCTCTATCTAACTTTATTCCCTTGGAGGAACAGCTTTCAATCGGTATATTGGTTTGTTGTGTAATATAATTATTGTGGTGACTGCACTCGATTTTATGCACTTCCGTTTCGGACACTGACAGAAATTTGCAATGTTCATTTTTAAATTGGTTAAGAAATTATTTCTGGAAATAAAATTTCTCAAAATTGTGATGTAAGATCATTGATTGATATACAAAATTAAGAGGTAATGTAAAGAAATTAACGGGAGATGTTCAGCTGAATTTCTTGTGCTGAAAAGATATCATGCCGCTTATAGTGGATTTTTGCACAATTTTTGCAATTTAAAATTACGTAGGACAAAAGTGGCAGTAACTTAAAAAAACATTATTTTCCCAGTCATAAACTAGACAGCTACAAGGAAGTCAATCTCTATGTAATTTGATACGTAGAATTCAATAGAGGGATTAGTTTTAATCTAAATTTTGCCAGAACTGAAATATATCTAGGGAACCCACTAAAATATGTTTTAAAGCAGTCCCCTAAACCAGTTCGTATACAATCAATAGAATTAACCACAATAATTTATATAATAACCAAAATAGCAACCGAAAGGTGATCCTCTAAGGAATTCGATAAACGAATTGAAAATACATTAGCACTATTACTTTTGGAGATATATGTTGTTCCTGGAACCCGTGGTTTGCCCTTAGTAGTAAATTCATGGAAAAAAAAATGGCTTTGAAATCAAATATACCTCTGTTATGGTGATATTCTTCTATGAAACTCGGATCTCGGCGAGAATTACCTCACTGGGGTAAATAGTCATAATACATGGGGGTAATGTATGGCGTGGGGGTGAATTTTAATGAATGGTACAGAATTGCATGTTTGGGGGAAGTGACCCCTGAAGGTTGTGAAGCACTACTATAAACTATGATATAATTGCAGTTAAATTGAGAAGTCCTTTCAAGTGATCATTAAATCTACTTAATCCATTTTATTAATACGTGTACTAGATATGATAAAAAAATTTGAATAAGTTGTGATGTCAAAGAAGACACCAAAATTATATAATTGCATAAATCCAAATTTAAACATACCTTGGATATCTCTATTCTCTGTGTAGTTTATTAGAGAAGGCCCACAGCTGATTACAAGTGGATTGTCATTCACCAATGAGATTGAAATATTCAAAGCAGCCGTATTGCTTTTAAATTCACCATCATCAACAAGGAAGGTTATAATTCTGTCTGCAACAAAGGGCTCGAAGCGCATATTCGAATAGATGAGGGATGAAAATACCGATTGGTAATTCATTATGTGAGAAGGTCCAGAGAGAAAAATATTAGTACTTGTACCTAAAGGAATCCAGAATAATAATTATCAATCTTGATCAGGAACCTTTTGAGATTATAAACCATGCCTGATTTACGTGCGGAATTTCGATTCTATAATTCTGCGCGGGCAGTGAACAATTAGCGTATGAAACGGAAATGTTGAGATTCCTATTATAAACTTTTGAGCTGCAAATTCGTACGTATATCTAATTATTGCTAAATTTGTAATATTTTCTCTGCAATAATGATATACATGTTGCAGTACAAATGCGTTTGGCGTTGAAACGCATTTGGTCTGCAACATACATCTATCGCTGAGTAGAATAGGATTCAATTTAAAATAAGCAAGTTTATCACTAACGATGAACTTTGGATGTAGCAAAGCGTGCTTGTCTTAAATTGATTCTAATTAAGAAAATTTGGAAATTTTGGAATCTGTTCAGTAGCAATAGGACACCTTTAATCTACGTATTTTCCATAAAGTGAACTATACGTGAATCAGAGTTGCACGCGGGCCGAAATTTGTAACCGCGGCCCGCACTTTTAAGTTAACCCGGCCCGCGGCCCGCAAGAAGCCCGCATGAATATTTTTGGCCCGCTTTGTAAGTTACAAACTATAGAGAGACACTTAGGGAATCCTTTTATGGGAGTGAGTTTCTGCAAACACAAATAAATAGAAACTAACAAAGTTCCATTTACGTAAGTATTCCTTAATTGGTACCTCGTGAAAGTTAAAAACATCGTCTCGGTTGTCATCGCGGGGAGTTCTGCCAAGATTTCCGGCCCACGGGCTCGCAAACTATTATATTCGGCCCGCGGGCCGATAAGAAAAGTCGGTCCGCGGCCCGCGTGCAACTTTGACGTGAATCCACTCGATGACACATCAATTCGGCACCCATAACCAAATATAGCACCGATTATAACTCGATAAATCAAGCATATACGTATATTGTATGTATAATTTTAGAGGGTTTCATACAGTTAAATAAGTATTATACTACTGTATTTATGAATGTCTTACTTGTATTCAGAATTTCTATTCCGTAAATTGACAGATTTTGATTAGTAAGCATAAAATAAATCGACTCGTAGGGTGAATCAAAATCTCTTAGTAAAGCTATTCTTGCAGAGTGAATAAAGAAAATATTGTTGTTATCTGGATCAGACAAAACAGGGGAAGACAAACGTCCTACTTCGAGTATTCTACAAAAGAAAAAACAACAACAAAACGTATTAAACGAGTTGAGGAATGTGGTTAAAAATTAAAAAAAGATGGATAAATGCAAAACAAATGTAAAAAGATGGTAAAATGCTCAGCTATCACTTAGTTTATCAACAACAAATAACTGCAGATCGTTCTAAAAATATCACAGATGGGATGAAGTGTGCTTCCTCATTCCTGGGTTGTCAACGCAAATATATATACGTATATGTTAAAGTAAAACGTCAAATCAGTATTATGTAAAATACCTGGAAAGTTTCATTTACTATGTATAATACCTGGAAATTCCATGCATTTTCCATCAGTTATTACGCATAATGCCTGACATTTTCAGGTATTTGACATACTAACTGATTTGACGTTTTAACTGCAGCATAAGGCTATGGCTCCACTAAGTTCTGGCCTCAGACGAAAATATCGACTCAACATGGAATTATGACGTCATTGTCACTTTTTTATTATTAGAAATTTCAGTTTTTCGACTATAACCCAGCCAGTTTAGGTGATACCAGGTAGTCCAAAAAAATGGAAGTCCTCTTTCTTTTGGCTGCCCTTGCTTTATTTTTAATCCTAACCCAAAATGCTTTTAGAACATGCAAGATGCTACTTTAGACTTTCAACTCGAGAGTCGTTAGCAAGAGCTTATTCTCCGGATCTCAGATCCCCAGATTTCTATCTATGGGGCTATTTGAAGGATAAAGTGTACCAGGAGAAGCCCAGAGACCTCCGACAACTCAATCACATAATCAGGGAAGAGATTGGGGCGATACAAACAAAAATAGTTAAAGACGCCATGCAGAACTTCACTCTCAGATTAAAAAATTGCATCAACGCCCAAGGTGGTCATCTCGAACACATGTTATGAATATGCCCTTTCTCAAAATGTATACACTTGGAAAATAACATGACAAACATGTCAGCGAATTTTCATTGATTTCCACCAAAAAAAGAGCACAATAATATCGAGGGTTTCCATTTTTTTTGACCACCCGGTAGAAGGCTGAAATTTTAATAGACTGTGTATCATAATATTCTTCACATATGATACAACTATCACAAAAAATTATGACTCGTCATTCTGCCATGACGTAATTATTACGTATCAAAAAGTGAAAATTTGAATTTTTGTGATTTTTCGAGGGATATCGATTATAATATCAGTAAATCAGACGTGTATTTAGAGATGTCTTCTACCTTATAATTAACTAGTATGAGCTAATGTGAGCAAAGGACGCCTCTGGCGGACACAAAGTGTGAAGCACACTTATAGTATATATTAGGGCATTTAAAAAATAATATTTTTGCGGTGGGAGTTTGTTTTCATTGCTTTCTGATTTTAGTTGATAAATTGCTGGAAATTTTTCAACATTCTATCTCTACTGGAAATAACGGTTCATCAGTTCTCTATTTCTCGATTGTATTCGATACGAAAGGATATTGGGACTTAAAGTATGTCTTATTCCGGTCTCAAATCTGTGATATAGAGCATATTTTATTCGATAAGATGCTGGTATTAGGCTACAAAAGAAATTTCAGTTTATTCTGAGTTTTAATATATATATATATATATATATATATTGATTGATTGAAGAAACTGCCAGGCACAGAAAACTGATTTTTTCCTTATTCGAGTCTTTTGGCTATGGCTCCACTAAGTTCTGACCTCAGACGAAAATGTCGATTCATCATGGAATTATGACGTCATTGTCACCTTTTTACAATTGGAAATTTATTTTTAAAAAAGATATACACCTTTTTTGATTTGAGACTAGAACAGGACAGCCTTAAGTCCCAACATCATTAATATAGAATACAATAGAGAAGTGGTGAACTGTTGAACAGTTATTTCCAATAGCGATAGAACGCTGCAAATGTGTGAACAGAAATACCTTAATATATATATATATATAATATCCAGTTATCGGAGAAATGTTAACATATTAATAAAACCATTATTTTGACGATATTTTAATATTCCTTAGTCTAGATCAGGGCTGTCCAACTATATTTACTTCGGGCCACAACTGCTTCATAACATTTAGTGGCGGGCCGCAATACAGGGGCGTGCACTCGGGATGGGTATGGATAGAGGCATTTTGGACGCAACGTGGGCCGCACAAAGCAAGGCCGCGGGCCGCCTGTTGGACAGCGCTGGTCTAGATTAACCGGAGCTTACTTAGTTTCTTCAATAAATGATAGGTTTTCAACTTCCAACTGTATGAAAGGAGGATTGTTGTTAATCACAGACACTGTAACTGATACAATAGAATTAGCAATAAAATCTGGATTGTTGCTGTCTTCTAGTGACAGCAATATTCTCCTAATACCAGGAAGAGGTTCAGAATTTGTAGAGTAGATGTATTTGATAGACGCGATGATAGTCTAAAATACAAACAAATATATAATCAAATATCAAAGAAGATTATGAGTCCCACTCAATATGTTAACATTGAGTATGACTACGAGTATGACTAAATTAGTAAAGATTAATTAATAAAATGATTTAATTATTGATATAATAACATCAAATATTAATTCTGCTTTGTTCATATTAATTGTTTTTTTCTAAAAATACTTTTCAATAGTGTTCGCTTTCTAAAATACGATTGCAACCTTTTCTTGTTTTTTTTCATATAAAATATTTCTTATAGAACTCTCACACACAATTTTCTTTCACCTAAAATTTTAAATATAATATATGTATGTTACAACCATAGACTACTTAATACTATGGGCTGTTGACTCTCCTATTCGGGTCTTTAAACTCGGGTCCATTGTGTATTATTGACATCTCGTAAGCCACTCAAGTTAGACATGGGAAATGTATTATTGTTAAATAGGAAGTTATATTTTGGAATCCATTGGTCATGGTTGGCTGACCTCAACTATGTATGGAATGTGAGTTATGTGGTTTTCACACCTGTTTTTCACAGATTTAAGATAAATTTTGGCGATATTCTGACTGGTTTTAAGCACATTGTACTAAGGGCAACCCATGGGTTCCAGGATTAGAGATACAAAAATTAATTAACCTGCGCTTGGCTAAGTGATATTTTCTATTTATAGTCAGACCCCAAACTTGTATGGCTTCCCCGCCCAAAATGGCTTAAACAGGAAATGACGCTACAAAACACCTCGCCAAGCGCGGGTTAAGCAATAATTATAAAGACAAAACTACATTAAATGTTCAAAATATTCCCCCTTATTCTGAATACAGAGTTCCAACCGCTCCAACCACTTATGAAAAGTTTTTTTGTACTCTTCTTTGGGGATGGCTTTGAGATACTGGAAAATATAGCACTTCCAAGCTGGTGGTTGGTCTCAAAATCTCTACCAGACAGATGCAATTTAAGGTTGTTGAACAACTAGAAGTCACATGGAGAGAGATCTGGGCTGTAAGGTGGATGCTGAAGCTCCACGACCCCCAAAGAATCCAACGTATCCTTCACAAGCCGAGTTTTATGGGGCCTAGCATTATCGTGAAGAATTTGCAGGCCTTTACATATGGTACGTGGGCGCCTCTCTTTATAGTGCTGTTCTACTGCAGCAAGGCAGGTAGTGGCATAATACTCCCCTGTTACTCTTTGGCATTTAGGTAAGCATATTTGAGCCACTGATTCATGTGTATCAAAGAAAATTGTGTACAATACCTTGTGTCCAAACCTATCGGGCCTGGCTTTTTTGGAGGGAGGTTCCCACTCACGTACCCTCGAATACGAAAGGTGACTATCTGGACATACAATGACCAGCTCTTCAAATATCGCTTTAGGAGCAAACCCGAGTTTTGTGCGAAACTTGATGTAGGTCCTCTGTTCAATAATGGAATCTGATTCCTTAGAAGCCATAAAATTACCCAGTATCAAATAGTTAAGTATTACAATCTCGTGAATCTCAGAAAATATACGTGCGATTGAGTTGAACTCAACTGCAATCGAGAGGTAATCCTCGAAATATCTATTACTATAGTAATATAATATATATGATCTGATTACGAGTAGATGTAGGTCAACTCCTGGAACCCATGGGTTGCCCTTTGTAAAACGTTATTAATGTAAGATTTTAAAGATAATCAAGGTTTGACGAGTTGATTCAAAAAGTTGAGCTTTTTTTAAAGGAGTGTTGTCACATTCCAGCATTGCTATGGAAACGCATTTTCACCATTTGAGCCTATATCATGAAGCTGTTATAGTTAGACATTCAAATTTGAATGTATAGCTATACCGGTTTTCAAGATATAGGCTCAAATGGTAAAAATGCGTTTCCATAGCACCGCTGGAATGTAACAACATTCCTTTAAAAAAGCTCAACTTTTCGAATCAACTCGTCAAACCTTGATTATCTTTGAAAATCTTACATTAATAATGCTTTAAAATGTGTTTAAAACCGGTCAAAATATCGCCAAAATGTATCTTAAATCTGTGAAAAACAGGTGTGAAAACCACATAACTCACATTCCATACATAGTTGAGGTCAGCCAACATGACCAATGGATTCTAAAAATATGACTTCCTATTTAACAATAGTACATTTCCCATGTCTAACTTGAGTGGATTACGAGATGTCAATAATACACAATGGACCCGAGTAGGAGAGTCGACAGTTCATAGTATTAAGTAGTCTATGGATACAACATACTGAGTATTACTATATACAGTCGACTCCGCTTTTAATAGGGCCACCGGTTAATCGGACAAACCGCTTAATCCGGCCACTTTTGGTAGGACCGGAATAGTTTTCACACACGGAAGATAATGCAAAATATTTTTGGTTGATAGGGTTCTACGTTTAATTAATTGGGCCAAAATGTCCTCTGACCAATGTGGTCCTATTAAGCGGAGTCGACTGTATTTTACTAATTTAAACAACCTCGGCTTGAGATAAGTTGAAAGCTCCATCCACTCTTATATATGAGGCGTGGGTGAATACCTGCGTACCCATCAGAAGCATAATACTCTCCTTAGATGGCTCTTGAGCGTCTAGTAGAGTGACACGTAATGAAGAAACAAATGAATCTAAAAAGAATTAAGAATATTACGTAATTACGTCATGGAAATACGATCAATCATTATCATCAAACTCCCTAAGGTCGGGTCTACTCCTTAGGATGCTGAAGTGGAGAGATATATTAAACACTTCGGCAATGGAATACACACATTACACCAGGCCGTATTTCGACCTATTATCTCTCAAAAATCTCATCATCGGAATATTAATATACTAGTTGATACTTCGATGTGACAAGATCATATCTAGCTTACCCCTCTTAATGTTCCGGGCTGTCTCTGTTATTTTCACCAAAATAGACCATATATCAAATTAATGGAACTTTATTTATTGTAAAGATGGTCATCTTTAGTAGATACGAGAAATATGCAAATCTCAAACCAATTTATTGACAATATTAATAAAAATATACATATCTGTGTGCTAATCAGTATCAATTTAACTATTTTGGTACCAGGTGCCAGGGTAAGCATGACCTATTTATCTGGAAAATTAATACCCTAAGATGAAGCACCCCCCACATAAAAATAGGATTTCACCCCTGGACCAAATGGGACAGAACCTTCTTAACCTTTTTCGATTTATCTATCGATTTGAATACAAACTGGTCCCTCCTGGACCAGGTTGCGAGCAACCATTTTTGTATGAAAGTTAACATTTTTGTATGAAAGGAACAATTTTGGTATGAAAGTTGAATTAACGTAAAAGAGAAATAATAGTTCATATAGTATTAATATAACATGAATTAACCTTTATCTTGATCAGAGAGAGTTATCCCAGCATTAGATCCAACTAACAGAGAAGAAGAAAATTCCATGAAACTGAGATCGGTTGTTAAAATTGAAATCACGAGAAGATTATCATTTATGGTTTGAATTGTGATTTGAAGAAAGTTTGTGGTTGTAAACTTTCCATCATTTGCTTGTATCGTTAGTTCTCTGGGAAAGGAGGGATAGTCTGGTTCTGGTGCAGTGTTATTATAAATGAGAGAGAAGAGGAGAGCGTTGTAAGAAGAGAGAGGTGCAGTGCCAAATATTAATAAAACATGTGGATCTATATATTAATGAAATATTGTAATATAAAAAGATATAAATAAAGATGTTAAAATGTGTAACCTACGCCCGCTATGGCGAAATAAATGAATAATTCAATTTGTCGACTCACTTGTAGAAAATATTGTGACTCCTGCCACAGAATTATTGAGATAAATCCTCTCATGATTTCCATCCTGTACAGATGAAAGAATAATTGTAAGAGATGCTAAAACATTGTTTTCTTCATGATCTTGATCAGTTATCCTCATGCCAGAAGATAATCCGATTCTAAGGCTGTTTGAATTTTCTTGGTAAGTCAAGTTAGATAGAGGTATTGAAATGACAGGACGATTATCATTCAACCCAAAAACAGATAAAGTTAAGTTTAGCTGAGATGCACAGGATATGTTATCATCGTATACCTATAAACACTTTAAATAAACACGTCTTTATAATGAAGGATGGCATCCTGGTTGGAATTCAATCAAAATTAGCTAAAAAATCTAAGAAAATATCGATAATGCTACGAACCCTCTCGAATTAAAAAGTGCTGAACGATAATAAATTTTAATATCAGAATACTATTACGGTTATTATTTCATTATGATTGCCTTTTAACGAGGATTCTCAATATTAATGAAAGACAAAAAATTATAAACTTCGATTCAAAACGCAGATGTGGATAATATTATATTGTGTTCGGATTATAAGAATGAAATGTTCGGATTAGTGATGGAGTACTGTAACAATATAGGCAATAACAGGAATTATTGGTCAAGTAAAATTATAGCCTGGGGTCACATTGATTAATTATAAGTTAAGATAGCATCTCTAAATACGTCTGTCCTACTGTTATAATCGATATCGCACGAAAAAAATGGCTGAGTTATAGTCGAAAAACTGAAATTTCTAATTATAAAATAGGTGACAATGACGTCATAATTCCATGCTGAGCCGACATTTTTGTCTGAAGTCAGAACTTAGTGGAGCCATAGCTAAAATACTACCACATGCCAAGATTCAGCTTTATGTGGCTGGCAATTTCTTCAATCAATTCGTACAGATATATATACACAAGCGCGCTTCGCTTGCTTCCGTGGCGCGGCTGGGGAACACTTTGTGAGCGCCTGGGATTACATTGATTAATTATAAAGGAGATAACATCTCTAAATACGTCTGTCCATAGCCTACTACATACAGGCCATTTCACTACTTTAGACCAGGGATAAGATAAAGTCGAGTTTTTAATACAATGATATTTAATATCGTGTAATTATACATCCTCTACCCCACAATAATGATATTACTGACTGCTGGCATAATTTAGTTGACGGACAAGGAATACTACATAAATATATAGGTATATATATATACATATATTAATTAGAGGTAAGTTTAAGTATCTTTGGGACAAGAGGTGGTAGAAGTAATATTCTTGGCCTTGTTGTTGAGTAAACAGTTACTTGAAGTCATTAAAATACAACGTAGCATATCTTTTCCGTCAATACAGCAATCAGTACACTCAAAAGCCCAATTCTCACATTCTTCATCCTCAATTTTTAGAATAGCCAACTGAGCCTCATCCAAATGCTCCAGGATGCGTATCGAAACTGGGCGAGTGGACACATGTGTCATCCACAAATGTCTGTACATTCGGACACCCTCGTAGAGCCTGGTCTACCGCTCGCTGATAGGTAGCCTGTGAGTTTGACAATCCAAAAGGCATGCGGTTGAATTCAAACTGGCCGCACGTTGAAACAAACGCAGTTAACTCCCTATGCTTTTCCTTCACAGGCACGCTCCAGGATGCCCCATCTAGTGTAGAGAATACAGTTGCCCCTCCCATACGATCGAAAACATCTTGGGGATCCGGCATCGGATAGGCATCTCGCTTCGTCACATCGTTGAGATCCCGGTAATCTACGGCAAATCGATGGGTCCCGTCCTTTTTCTTCACTAAGATCACTCGACTCGGCCAAGAGGAAGAAGAGGGACGTATGATCCCATTCTCGAGCATTTCATCTATCTGCTTGGATACCTCCGCCTCAATTTCCGGAGAAACACGCAACGGCCGGCTTCTGATCGGCCGTTCATCCAGAAGAGTGATCACGTGTTCCGCGGTTCCAATTTCGCGCGGGCTCTTCGGGTTCTCTGCGAAAACGTCTTTCCATCTCGACAGCACCTTGCGTATGGCTGTCTCTTCTCGCGGTGATAGTTTCGGGTTTATATCGAACCTGGCCTCCAAGCTATCTCCCTCCTTTCCCATCTCAGTCTGCATAATTTCTGCTCTAGTCGCCGCATATCCCCCGCGTGCCGCAGCTAATGAGGTTTTCCAACAACCACCTAGCCTAACTCTCATGTTTTCCCAATCGAAAGTAGTATTCTTGAAGCGCGGAGGAACCTTCGCCCCAATATAACCACCCTATTGTTAGTATCGAGTACTTCGATTTCGTGTTCTAGTGGTCGACCATCCCCCACATCTATCGCCACGCAGGCCGTACCACAGACCGCAAGCGCTGTCCGCCCTAGCCCATACACTTGACTGTACTTTGTGCTGTAAGGGATATTCATCTTTTGTACGGTGCCTCTGTCCACCACCGAAGGATCCGCCCCCGTGTCCATCATTACATTGATGGGTTTGCAGCTCCATTTAACTGGTACCACAACCGCCGTCTCATGTACAACACTATGCTGCGTCGTGGCCTGAAATACCCCTCTTCGACTTGGTGTATGTGGGCAATAGCAGACCTCGTGTCCTCTTTCGCCACATTTCGCACAGTGCCGTTCCGGGCATTGGGTCATAAAGTGCCTGTCCGAGTCGCAAATAAAGCACCGACCCTTCTTGGGGAATTGGCTTGCCGGATACTTCCTTGTAGGTCCATCCCGCCTCCCCATTGCCCCTTTGCTGCGTGGCGCATCCTTATATGTATAGAAACAGTTGAGAGCTAACATTCAAGAACAAATACAACGTAAAAGTAAAAAGGAACCATATAGCAGAGAAAGAAAATAGCCATAACATTGAAATATAATTTATTGGAACGTAGACTAGTTTCATATAGTTATGCATCAAACAAATGATAAATTAGATTTGGAACAAAAATTATTTATTCATATTATGGGTGCGTAAGAAAATCCACTTTATCTTATCCCTGGTACCATGGAAAATTGTTCAGTGAAAAGGCCTTATTGTAGTAGGCTATGGTCTGTCCTACTGTGATAATCGATATCGCACGAAAAATCACCAAATTTGTCAATTTTTAAAATTTTGATGCATAATGATGACGTCATAACAGAGTGATGAGTCATCATTAAAGTTGCATCATATGTGAGGTCTATTAATGTACACATTCTATTAAAATTTCAGCCTTCTATCACCTAAAATGACTGAGTTATAGTCGAAAAACTAAAATTTCTAACAAAAAAAAGGTGACAATGACGTCATAATTCGATGATGAGTCGACATTTTGTCTCAAAACTTAGTGGAGTCATACCAAAAGACTCACACATGTCAAAAATCAGCTTTCTGTGCCTGGCAGTTTCTTCAATCAATTCGTTACAGATGCCTGGCTATGGCTCCACCAAGTTCTGAGTTCAGACGAAAATGTCGACTCATCATGGAATTATGACGTCATTGTCACCTTTTTTATAATTAGAAATTTCAGTTTTTCGACTATAACTCGCCATTTTAGGTGAGAGGGCTGAAATTTTAATAGAATGTGTATATTAATATACCTCACAAGTTATATATATATACACATGTTATATATATACAATACAAGGCGTTCAAAAAGTTTTGCGGGTCAAGCCATAAAATAATAAACAAACGCTATAGAATTCGATTTAACCTATTATTTACTCGAAATACTCTCCTCATACTGCTACGCACTTTTTTAATCGATCCGCCCTCTTTACAAACACACTCCTGTACTCTTCTTCGAGGATGGTTTTGAAGTACAGGTACAGGTCCGTCCCGAGGGTTTGTCTCGAGTCAAATTCCCTGCCTTAAAAGGTATATTTTGAGCTTAGGGAACAGCCAAAAATCACAGGGAGGTCTGGTAAGTATGAGGAGTGGAGAAGTAAATCTAACCCTTCTGCTTCCAAGAAATCTTTGGTCAGCTTGGCTGTATGCGAACTAGCGTTATCAATTAATAATTTGATTCCTCTCATTTTAGCCTTGGGACGGACCTCTTTTACGTATTTTATCAAGTTTGGGAGCACTTTCTCTGTGAAAACGTGGCATCTACAGTCTTACCACTCTCACAAGGTAACTGCAGGACAATTCCACCACTATTGAAGAAAATCGTGTCCATGACCTTCGGTTTTCTGAAGTCGGGTTTATGAATTTGTGCCGGTCTTTCGTCCCCTTTCACTCATGATCGCATCTATCGAGGTAGTGACGTCTATATTTCTAGACTGAAATCGTGCAGCCCATCGCTCTACCGAAGATCTGGAAGGGCAATCCATGCATAATATCTCCTGCAAAACTCGTTGTAGATGAGTACTGGCTGGATACGGAGTTTTGTGCGAAATTCGATGTAAGCCCTCCATTTCAGGGGTTAAAATTATCATTCTTGGAAGCCATAATTTTGCCAGTATGCTGAAGTGATATGTAAATGAATTGGTCAGACGGATTGATTGAAGAAACTGCCAGGCGCAGAAAGCTGATCTTTAGCATGTGGGGGTCTTTTGGCTATGGCTCCACTAAGTTCTGAGCTCAGACGAAAATGTCGACTCATCATGGAATTATGACGTCATTGTCTCCTTTTTTTTATAATTAGAAATTTCAATTTTTCGACCATAACTCAGCCATTTTGGATAATAGAAGGGTGAAATTTTAATAAAATGTGTATATTAATATACCTCACATATGATGCAACTATCATCCAAAAATGATGACTCATCACTCTGTTATGACGTCATCATTACGCATCAAAATATTAAAAATTGACAAATTTGGTGATTTTTTGTGATATATCGATTATAACAGTAGGACTGATGTTTAGAGATGTTATCTGTCCGCCGGCCGCACAGCGCAAGCAAGCGAAGCGAGCTTGTACACATTGATTGAGTTTTAATAGTAAGGATTAGCAGCCTTAGCAGCCTTAGCAGCAGGTCAAGATTCTCTATTTTTAGCACGAGGTTAATGCTCAGTCTACATAATAAACAAAATCGCATGATACAAGTGTTGAAGGATGTAGAAATCATATCTACAAATCAACCAAACATCGGCAAACTATGAATTCGGTAAGGGCGGAAAATAAATTAAATTCTTAAAAGAAATTATCATTTGATAATGACAATGCACGTACAAGATTGGGATAATATGCTTCCAAGCAAAATGTAAATACAAATGCAAGGGCAATGTATATACAATCTAAAATTGAAATATATACTCATACAAATAAGAATTGTATTACTTAATGTAAGTACAGATAGTGCAATTAGCATATCTTAATCCAACCCTGATTTAGATAAAAAATAAAACATACCAAGAAGTGTAGCATCCTATCTCCCAACAATGGTTCATTAAAAAGATTGAAATATGTAAGTCGTGACAGAATTGAAGTATAAGTGAGAGGGTCACCAGGGCCGAGAAGCTGATAGATCAAAATATCATCAGACAAGTTGAAAGTGAAACGACTCTGACTGTGAGATTCTAGAAACAATTGAAGTAGTATCAAATTTCAAAATATAGAAAGAATATCGAACAAAATTTATTTATATTTACATACAAACTCGCTTTGCTCGTTTTCGCTGCGGCGCGGCGACATGCAGACATTTTGTGCCAATTTCGACTCAACTGCTTTTGGCCAACTCTTCCCTATCATATAATTTCGCTAGTTCAAAAGTTAACATTTCGAACAAATATCTGCAATGCTCTTCCCAAAGAGGCAGAACCTATTACTCATGAAAATGTTGTTGAAAGGTCATCTATACTATAGTTGTATAGCATACTTTCGAAATTTAAATATTAACAAGCGCGCTTCGCTTGCTTGCGCTGCGCGCGGCTGGCGGACACTTTGTGTCCGCCGGAGGCTCCCTTCGGTCGCCTGGAGGTGACATTGGTTAATTAAACGGGATATAGCATCTCTAAATATGTCCATCTTAGTTTTAAGATCGATATCACTCGAAAAAACACCAAATTTGTCAATTTTTAAAATTTTGATTAGTAATGATGACGTCATAGCAAAGTGATGAGTCATCATTTTTTGATGATAGTATCATATGTGAGACGTGTTAGGATACAGATTCTATTAAAATTTCAGCCTTCTATGTCCTATAATGGCTGAGTTATGCCCGAATAACTGTGTTGCTTAACTTTTAAAAATGTGACAATGACGTCATAATTCCATGATGAGTCGACATTTTGCTCTGAGCTCAGAACTTACTGGAGCCATAGCCAAAAGACTCCCACATGCCAAAAATCAGCCTTCTACGCCTGGCAGTTTCTTCAATCAATTCGTATATATATATATATATATATATATAGTATATATATACATACGTCTATATATACACAAACAATAATCGAGTTTGAATAGTAAGGATATTGATGTTTGTCTATAATACTCTACTCGTCTATAATATTCTATTCTACACTTTACCAATTAATGCGTTATCATAAAATGACTACCGTATATACTCGAATTTTCAATGAGTATAGCCCCACGAGTGAATCATGAAATGGTAGAATGGAAGATTTTACAGAAACTTCTAAGATGTAACAAAATTTTTGAACGCTTGTTGAGGGAGGAGATTATTCAAGGGCCTACTAGTACTAATTGAGTATACTACGTATATGGTCTATAATAAGACTGGGAGGATATATTAAAACATACAAACATGTGGTACTCGAAAGTACAAGTATATAGTAAGTAATACATACCAGTGATGCGATTAAAGAAAAGTGTTTCCGTATCGTTTATTTCCAAATATTCACTAGCAATTGATTCAACTCCACTAATACCAATTAACACTCTCAAAATAGAGGAATTTGAACCGAAGTCCTCATCTTTGATCAGCAGCTCTGATTCCAAACCAACTGAGAGGGTCCTAGATCCTTCAGTGAATCCGAGTACAGATGATTTTGCTGAAATAATTGGACAATTGTCGTTTAGAAGAGAGAGCGAAACAGAAAGAAAGAGTGACTGACTCTGAGTTACACTATCTCTCACAAAAATTTCGATCAATCTAACTTCTGGTCTTGGTTCAGATTGAATATTTACATAAGTTAAAGATTGCAGAATGGTTTGATAGATCTCTGGAGAAGCAGAGCCAGACAAATTTAGGATGTGGTTCCCTTGATCCACAGTATAATTAACATTGATAGTAGTATCTGTAGGGAGACTCAACTAAAAGAGATAAAATAAAAATGAAATCCAGTGTTATGACGCGAGTAAAAATAAAATGATTGAATCGTTATAGAGAATAACACTTAATTAAATGAAATTGCTTTTTCATTCAAAGATATTTCAAGCAAGCAAGTATATTTAAAAATAGTTAATGATGATGATTGATTTTTATCAAAAGCAAAATTATATTTTATCAGATTCCACTATCTACATTCCAATTTCATTATTTTACGATAAAAATGGGGACCAATGGCGGCCATATGGGAGTGTGCATGGTGTGCAGAGCAAGGGTTCCCTAAAGGATTGGGCACCCTGATTCGCCCACAAATGAGGTTCTAGGACGAACCAATACTAAGTAGATCACAGTCAATTATCCATTAGTTGTATATTATTTGAAACACTATTAATCTGATACTTTTGTGGTTTATTCGCTACTAAATATGGCATGGTGGCATTTCATCTTAAATAAGTGTATATACGTATTAGTTATAAACTTGATAGGATATATAGAATTTTATTAAAATACAGGTATCAGATAGGAACAGTCAAAATATTAACAAACACTATTATCAACAAGATCACAATATTCATATCTTATGATAAACTATTCAATTTAGTACTCTACTATTTGCAACAGAAGCATCATATTGATTTGAACTCAGCTGTATATCTATCTCAACTTAGTAATCACGTATTACCTAGAGTGCGGCACTTTTCCAGGGACTATGGACCAAAAACGGGCAATATGTACTCAAACAGTAAAAATGCTTTTAGCTTAAACTAGATTTTTTTCAATAGGTGTCAAAATATGAATATAGCAAAATTTAATAGCTAATTAAATATTTACATTATTTCTTACAAAGTGCGAAAATCGGAATCTACTTATTAAAATATCCTATATTAGCCGTTGAGAACTCGCTTTTTGCACAAAATGATAATTTTTCAAAATATGTGTGTATATATATATAAATTTTGGTGTGAAAATATGTATATAAACTTATGTACTAACTCATAACATTCACACATTATCACTTTTAAATCGCAAAAATCAGTCCTACATGGTGAAATACCTACGAAATTTGGTAAAAATCGGACTGTTAGATTTCGCAGTAGCGCGCGTACGAACATAAATACATACATACATTGTACAAGTATATATATAAACATTAATCGTTTTCATAGTAAGGATATACTTGTATATATATAATTGCTCAATATACATACTACAACAAAAAATGCAAAGTGAACCTACTTCCACTCTTTCTCTACATTGCTCCACACAGAGTTTATCTGAAATACTACACATTGTATTCAATTCTTCAATAGAAATGACACATATTGGAACACTCAAAATTATCATTGCTCCTGAAATAGGATATGTGTCATCGTCGATTAATATAATGTTGGAACCTAGCAATAATTCTGCACTGCCTTCCAAATACACAAACATATTTATTGAAGAGGTAACGCGAGGTGGGTTGTCATCTAAGTCTAGTACAGTAATAACGACAGTTGATTCACCAGTCAGCTTGGGGGATCCTTGATCAACCGCTAGCACAGTAAAAGCAAAACCTTTATCAACTTCAAAATCTAACAGTCTCTGAAGTGTAATCGAGCCATTATCACGATCAATTTTGAAATTGATACTTGTAGTAGGATTTTTAAACTGATAGTTGATGAGGCCGTTAGAACTTGAATCTCTGTCCTCTGCTAGCACTTGTACTAATTCTGTCCCTGCAATTAAATTTTCATCTACCACGAAAGAATAATTCTGAACAAACATTGGGACATTATCATTTTCGTCTAGAAGATCAACAAAAAGTTGTGTTTTAGTCGTGAATAGTCCGTCTGTTACCTCGATGGGTAATATATATGAGTTTGACTGTTCAAAATCGAGAACTCGATCTGAGCGTATAATTCCTGACCTGGAATCTATATTAAAGGGCGGAATCGGTTGAGTAAAGCTATATTTCAGAGTATCATTATCTAAATCAGAAGCACGTATCAAGTGTGAGAAATTGAGATTCTCTCGAACTATAACAGTAAAATTATCCTCAAGAAAGAAAGGAGGATTATCATTAATAGGGAGGACTTCAATTAACACTTGTACGCTTGAGATAAAAGGTGGATTTCCCCCATCTTGTGCGATTGCAGTGAGGTTGAAATGCGTCCTGTTTTCAAAATCAAGAGATCGAATGAGGAGTAACTCTCCTTCAACAGGATCTAGAGAAAAATATGAAGAGAAAATGTGATATTGAATGGTCCCATTTTCGGCAGTATCAAGATCGATAGCAGTGATTAGTCCAACAACAATGGGAACAGTTGAATTCTCTTTGACCTACATAGTAAAAGGAGATAAAATAGGGCTTAACATTATATTATCACAGTAGAGAATTAATTACATTAATATTGGTTAAACTTAGGTATAGCACGTACGATACATCAAAATATTAAGGTGACGATCGAGTATGCTAAGGAGCAATAGTGTTCGATATTAGTTTTGTATCATTTATATTCAATCAACAACAAACATACATTTTCTTGCTTTTTGATCATCAATTAGGGAAAATTAAAAGTAACATAATTTAAATTAATCTAACAACCTGGAATACAAACTGGTCTGCAAAAGGTGGAAGAATAAAGAGAGGAGAATTGTCATTGACATCGGAAATGTTTACGTAGAGTTGAACAATGCTGCTAAGTGGAGGGCTGCCAAGATCACTTACAACAAGAGTTAGGTTATAGAAAGAAATAGCTTCTCTGTCTAAAGTTCGACTTAAAGTTATATCTCCTGAAATGATGTTGATAACGAAAGGTGTAGCATTATACGAGTAAGTAGCGAATGAAAATTGAAATTCCCCATTTAAGCCTAACATAGAAAAAATGATAAATCAGTAAATTATTATTATATCTATAAATAACATTAAAGAGATACTCTTCCAAAGTAGAAATAACAATGATATCCATACATCTTATATATTAAAACGCTAGGATTTTTTGTTTGTTCGAATTGGTTGAAGAATTGGCAAGTCGTAGAGATATGAAAATTGGCATGTAGGTGTCAAATGATGAGTCTACGATTAGGTTCGAGGATCTAAGCGAATTTTAACACCTCTGCAAAAAAAATGAAAACAATTTTAACACATTTTTTATACAATATATATGGTTTCACTCTCACAATAAAATAATTGCACGATACTTCAATAGACTGTCATTGTTATCAATACTTCGAAGCAATAACTTACTATATAGATATTTTAATTACGTATATTATAGTGCATAACAATAAAAAAGGTTATGTGCATATTTTCACACCTTTTGACAAATTTTGAAAATAGGTTAGAGACTAGCTTCCAACGGTTGACATGGGTTTTGGGAGTGTAGCTTTCGAATATCATATTCTTGAACCCACTATATGATAAATTATTTGTTTATTTTTCTTTGCAATAGATACATAAAGTAAACAAATTCTAAACATAGGCTAGAGACTAGCTTCCAACATTTGACATGGGTTTTTAGGGGCGTAGAATTTGAATTCCTTTTATCATGGACCTGTTTTTTCATGGAAGTTCTCCAGTTCTGAATTTATGTTTCACGGTAGATAAATGGCGGGTTTTAGGAGATAAATTGAAATCAATCTACCTTTTCTTTGTTATCCCACAGGCGCTCGTAGGGTGACTCTGTAAACATGCAGTGCAAGCCCGCAGCGTTATCGCAGTGCAAATGTGTATTTTTAAAGATTAGGATCTACGTACTGTACTCAAGAATAAAATTAATTAAATTATGCTTTCGAAAGCTAAAAACTATTTGTGGACGTCAAGTCAATAAATATTTGCAACTAAATGTTAATATAGTTTAATTTTAAATATTAAAGTAAATACGTACTCATACGAACCTGTGTCATCATCATTAGCAAACACTTTTATAATTGTAGTTCCCACAGAAAGAGATTCTGATACTTGAACAAAATAGGAATCATTCGTAAAAGAAGGAATGTTATCATTTTCATCCAAAACATAGATAATGATCTGTGTTGAAGAAGTTAGAGGGTTGAAAGGATCATTATCTGTTACCAATACATCAAATCGATATTCGTTATTTCTTTCAGCATCAATTATTTCGTTACTGAAAATGTTTCCGGTAGTAGTATTAATGCGGAACGGACTGGACAAACTGATGCTGAACGAGAGAATGGTAGGGGTATTTAGATCATCGTCAGTGGCAAATATTTGTAGAATCGGTCTAATGCCGGCTTGTTGGTTTTCATTTATCAACCCTGAAAGAAAAATAATTAATAATAATAATAATAATAATAATAATAACAATCCTTACTATTAAAACTCGATTAATGTATATTTATTTATTTATATATATACATATATCTGTAACGAATTGATTGAAGAAACTGTCAGGCACAGAAAGCTGATTTTTGGAATGTGGGAATCTTTTGGCTATGGCTCCACTAAGTTCTGAGCTCAGAGCGAAATGTCGACTCATCATGGAATTATGACGTCATTGTCACATTTTTCAAAGTTAAGCAATACAGTTATTCGAGCCTAACTCATCCATTATAGGAGATAGAAGGCTGAAATTTTAATAAAATCTGTATACTAACATACCTCACATATGATGCAACTATCATCAAAAAATGATGACTCATCACTTTATTATGACGTCATCATTACTCATCAAAATTTTTAAAATTGATAAATTTGGTGATTTTTCGTGCGATATCGATTATAACAGTAGGACAGACATATTTAGAGACGTTATCTCCCTTATAATTAACCAATGTGACCCCAAGTGACCGAAGGGAGCCTCCGGAGGACACAAAGTGTCCGCCAGCCGCGCAGCGCAAGCAAGCGAAGCGCGCTTGTAATAATAATAATAATAATAATAAAAATGTCGGTCGACAGACCGATAGTGCAGCTCCAGGAAGTGACTCGAAGGAACATGTAATATAAATATCGGATAACATCGTGAATTACTAATCTTACGGCATTCTAAGTGTGAAATTTGGAATCTACATATTAAAATACCCTATATTTGCCATTGAGAGCTAGCTTTTAGCTCAAAATAAGTTTTTTGTTAAAAGGTGTGGAAATATGTATACAGTCAAACCTGCTATAACGGTCACCAATGAACAGTCCCGTCCGAAATTCCATAATATTGAACCTGTGTATAGCGGTCACCTGCTCAACGCGGCCAGCGGCCACCCATTTGTAGTCCCTTACTGACCCTAAAACTGTGTATAACAGCCATCACCTGTCTATAACGGCCATCACCTTTTTCACCTTTTTATGTGTTTATTACAGGACCTGTTACGAATAATAAACATGTTTCATGCAATTACTTCAAGTAATGGATTTCTAAGAACTTATATTTATTGCGCTACGTTGATACCTTTTGGGGATTAAGACAATCACCTGTATATAACGGCCACCTGTGTATAACAATTTTGTCCAGTCCCTTGGGTGGCCGTTATATACAGGTTCCACTGTATATACATATGTTAGAAACTCATAAAATACTTAGATAACCATTTTCAATGTCTACACATTAAAATATCCTATATTAGCCGTTGAAAACTCGCTTTTAACTCAAAATAAGATTTTTTCGAAAGGTGTGAGAATATGTATATATACATATATTAGAAACTCAGAAAATATTCATATTGTTACTTTCAAAGTGTTAAAATCGGAATCTACGTATTAAAATATCTTATATTAGCCATTGGAAACTCGCTTTTAGCTCAAAATAAGTTTTTTAAAAAAAGGTGTGTAAATATGTATATATACATATGTTAGAAACTCATAAAATATTCATATTATTACTTTCAAAGTGCGAAAATCGGATCCTACGTGGTGAAATACCCTACGTTAGTCGTTGAGATCTTACTTATATCTTTAAACAAAGCTTTATAGTGGAGGTGTTAAAATATGAATATATACTCATAAAAACCGGAAGTGATGAGAATGTTGACGGTGCACATCTTTACCAAGAGATCCTACATGCGAAATTTGATAAAATTCTCTGTTAGATTTCGCAGTAGCGCGCGTACGGCCATACATACATACATACATACATACATACATACATACATACATACATACATACATACATACATACATACATACATACATACATACATACATACATACATACATACATACATACATACATACATACATACATACATACATACATAATTAATAATAATAATAATACTGAAGCAGAATGGAATTTTTGAAACATCTAGGAGCATGCGATGGATCAGTTCAAAGTGAACATTCGTACAGTAAATGTATGAATTAACTTTGGGCCGATTTCTCGCACACATCCATGCGATGGAAAGGAACAAACCGTACATTAATATTACCCAATGTTGAATGTGAATGTAAACAGTATTTTTAAAAGTTTAAAATGCAAATGATCTTGAACTTTTGTTACCTGTATAATTTATCTGAGAAAAAACTGGGGGGTTGTCGTTGATATTAATTAAAATAATTGTGGAGTTTGCTTCATTGCTAAATAAGTTTGCTATCCCATCATTCACACTAGCAACTTGAAAATAAACCATTCTGGGCCCCAAAGTTGGTTCATTGATAGTATTCTGATATCTTAGATTCCTTATGATATCCAAATAGAATTCCAGTGATGAATTTCTTCTAATTTGGTAAGAAATGTAGTCTAACTTATTATCGGTTTCAATTAAGTTAAAATCAGCAGTTGAAAATATTAATTTTTCTTCCCCAGTATCCCTGATTCCAGACAAATTTAGAAGTAGGAAAGATAGCATATTGCTATCCAAATCAGTAAGTGTTGCATTCATCGAAACAACCTATCAAAAAGTAGAGAATAAATATAGAGTAGATATAGAAATATAGTAGACTAAGTTTAAATGGGACATATTAGTAATGTCAAAAATTAAAATTGAATAAACAGAACTTGCAATTAGCTGAGGTTGATAAATATAATATCAACCTCACATTATTCACTAGGTTATTTTATTGCACTTATTTACAATGTTTTCTACTCATACTCGTTGAGGCACACTGTTGTCAAATAAATTTATATATAATTTCTGTTCTAAATTACTCACCCTATGATGTAGTAAATTTCTAGGTTTTGATTAGGAATAACAATAATTTAAAGCATAGCCTATTACATATAAGGCCCCACAGTAACTTGCGGATTTTGGACTGGGATGCGATAGAATATGGTTTAACTATTAAATGAGCTGCCTTAAATCATTGGCCACGCACAAGAGAGCTTAATAATGTATTACCAGCAAAATATAAATATAGTGTCAAACCCATATTCGTTATTAAAATTTAGATTAGTTATCATCTGATTGCGTATTAGGTTATATTTGTGACAAATTTAGTGATTTCAGAGGCCGTTTAAAGGCATTTTTAAGTGATTTTTTCGCAAAAAAACTGGGCTGTGAATGGGCTGATGCGAAAATTAATTGGAATGTTGCTACGTTCCAGTGTTCCTATGGAAACGTATTTTGGTCAGTTGGGATCACATCTTGAAAACCGCAAGAGCTAGAATTTCAAATTTAAATCTATTTCATAACCAATACACTACTTCTTATTAAGCGATAATATAATTTCTGTCTAAATTCAATTGTTTATGAGTTGTTAGACAAATTAACACCTGTGACAGAATATGATAAATCTTATATATTAAAATGCTAGGATTTTTTTTTTGTGTGTTTGTCCGAATTGATTGAAGAATTGGGAAGTCGTAGAGGTGTGAAAATTTGCATGTAGGTGTCAAATGATATGCCTACGATTAAGTTCTAAGATCTAAGCGAAATTTTCACATCTCTGCAAATAAATGGAAAACTATTTTTCGCACCTTTTCTATACAAAATAAATGACTACACTATTACAATAGAAATCATTGTACAAGTACGACACTACAATAAATAGATCGTCATTGTTATTAATACTTCAAAGCCACAACTTATGTTTGATATCTTAAATGTATTATAGTGTATGGCAATAAAAAAGATTATCTGCATATTTTCACACCTTTATATACATATTTTCACACCATTTGATGAAATTTGAAAATAATGCTAGAGACCAGCTTCCAACGGTTGACATGGGGTTTTCAGGGGTGTAGATTTCGAATATCATATTTTCAGATCCATATGATAAATTATTTGTTTACTTTTGTTTACATTAGATACATAAAGTAAACAAATCTCAAAAATCTGCTAGAAACTTGCTTTCAACGGTTGACATGGGGTTTTTAGTGCTGTAGATTTCGAATATTATATTTTCGGATCTATGAGAAATTATTCGTCGACATTGCTTACAATATTTATATAAAGGAAAAAATTCCAAAATATGTTAGATTGAGTGACTCCAGGCGCCCGCAGGGCGACTTTGCGGACACGCAGTGTCTGCAAGCCGCGCAGCGCAAGTAAACGAAGCGCGCTTGTTGTCTAATAACTCGTAAACCCTTTAATTTAGACAGTAGGAATCATATTATCGCTTAATAGGAAGTAGTCTATTTGCTATCAAATGGAATTAAATTTGAATGTTTAGCTCTTGCGGATTTCAAGATATGTCCCCAACTGACCAAAATACTTTTCCACAGCAACACTGGAATGTGGCAACATTCCATGGAAAATTTCCGAATTTTTCGCATCAACTCATTCACAACCTAGTTCTTTGCTTTGCAAAAAATAAAAACACAGAAGTGCCATTAAACGGCCTCCGAAAATCACTAAATTTGTCACAAATATAACCTATTGCGCAAACATATGATGACTAATCTAAATTTTAATAACGGATATGGGTTTGACACTATATTTATATATGCTAATACATTCCGAAGCTCTAATGTGCGTGGTTAATGATTTAAGGCAGCTCATGTAATAGTTAAACCATCTTCTACCGCATCCCTAGTCCAAAATTCGCAAGTTACTGTGAGGGATTATATGTAGTAAGCTATATTTAAAGATTGAATAATGTTTGGCCATTGTATGTGTTGAATCTGATAACAGGTCTAATTTATCAAGCTCGCTTTCGCTAAGTTTTAGTTTTGGGGAAGTAAACATCAATTGTTGTTACCTGTACCTGTGTTAGTTCTCTGAAAAATTTCAATCTCAATAGGTAGTATCATGCTAACCAGAATGTAACTAATTGAGGGGAAATATAACCCAACGAAAAACACATGTTATAAAATATTTTTACATGGTTCGGAGGCAAAAAAAATAATAAGGTAAAAACTCAGATATGATTTGTATACATAAATAATATCACCGAAAACTCATGCACGGGAAATGAGGCCAAAATCTGGATGCATAAAACTGGTTTCGACTGTACGTAGTGATAATGGATTATCGTTATATACAGTTTAAAATAATTACCGGGATTGGAAGTGAACTTTCAATGTATTCAGTGATAAAGTTGATTCCTGCATTTCCAGGACCATTAAGATCCAAAATAGGCGGTGTGTCAACGTCTGAAAAACAAATGAGAGTGCTATGTGGATCTGAGACGCCACCTTGTATATCTGTCACAATTAACTCAATAGGGTCAATAGATGTCTCAGCAGGAATGATCCTGTGATTAATATATTTGGCTGTACGCAATACGGATAAATAGACATCAATTGATGCAGGAGATTCTGAAGATTGAGATGTGAGTGTAATTCCAGAATCAACGTCAAAAAGAATATTAAGAGAAAAATTGTTCGTAAAAGATATATTCGAATCAGGTGAATGAGTAACTTGAACCATACTCAATGTCAGATCATCAGGATCTAAATGAAATAAAGAAAAAAGTAACATATTGCTTTTGAAGGAAAAAAAGAATTATACTTGCATCGATAAATTCGAAGCATACTACGTTAAGAGTGCAAGTGGACCAATGATAAATTGGAATGGTAGGCCTTTTAGATTGCCAAAGATCGTTAGATCAAGCCATATGTACATGGATTTAGAGTCAGAATCATTAATAATTGATTTAGTCACTACATCAAAAACAGTTGAAGCTCTGATTTTTCTATCTACAGTATTATAATGGGTTTATGACCCGATATAAAATTTTATAGGTCAATATTTCACGAAAAATAAAGACGGCACAAAATACATTAGAAAATCGTTAATATGAACACCAGAGGATGATCGAAATGTGTTCGCAATATCCAGAAGTTTGTATTAACCAGAGTGATTCGCATGTATTTTCTTCCATAGGGGATAAAATATCTGTTCGTATTATTCATGCTGTATTAGCGAGGTTCTACTGTATTGTGCCATTTTCATAGAATGTGGAAGCTAGTAGTCGCAACGGGCTTGAAGATCTGAACCAAGGCCAATTATTTGAACTGACTTTATGATAGATAGTGATGACCTAGTGACAACAGTAATATCTGACCAAATTGCTCCGTTTATAAAATTGTTAAAATGAGATTGCCACATTCACAATAATATTTAAATAATAAACTATCTGGTAAGCATACCTAAGAGTATACTGTATTTGTGGACATTTCTGCATCAATCAATTTTAGTTCCTTATTACGATTAAGATAATTTATTTGAAATTTAAATCAGTGAATAACACCTCAACAAAATCTACTTATTACACAATACAATATTCTTAAATTTTTGAAAAAGTACATACCTAGCTGCAAAAATCAGATCTCAAAATCGGCAAATTGAAAATTAATGTTATCTTCTAATTAAATTTGTTTATAGCTTCTAATATTCTGCTATTAATTCATATGACTAATATTATTATTACTTTTTTAATAATGGTGTACTTTTCGTTACCGAGTCAGTTACGTAACATACATACATTATATAAAAGGACGTACTACACAAGGATAATTAGTGTTTTGGACAAGAACTCGAAGTACTCGATATTTAAAGACATAACTTGATTTGAGAAATCATAAATTTTGATTAAGAGGTTACTGGAATGATACAGTTGCGGCTATTCGAGGTGGCAGGTGTTAACAAGAGCGGAGTTATTTCAGATTGAAACAAGCAATATATTTTCTTTAAAAACGAGGGCTTTGAATCGTATATAGTGAATTGAAAACGAGTGCTGCGAAAACGAACTAAAAGATAGCGAGGAGAAAAGATTCGTTTAAGAGTCTGATGCTTTAGGCATTGCAATTAGAGTCGTATTGCTAGAAGCAGGGTATTATCTTCTGTAAAGGCCCCTGAAGTCCTAGACACACATGTAGTAGCCTGAATGAGCTTTTCAGCCAAAGTTTTCAGCCGGATAGCTAGAGACTTATGAAGAGTATAGAATTGGAGGGCATATTTGCAAGCAGCTAGAATGTTATCTTGATCAGGGATCATTGCCTATTGCGATGGTTATGATGGCAAAAAGACCCGTGGAATAAGTTTGCACGTTGGAACTTAAACTGGAATTATGAAATCGTGTTTCTGAGGAAATAGAAGAACGGATGATCTCAGCAGGATAGAGGGTACTTTGACACATGAGTAAATGATTAATGAATAACTTAAGCGTTTTGTGTAATTATTGGAAGAGTATTCGAGAATATATCATGTCTGTGTGAGAATTAAGGGTGGGGTAAATAGGGGATCCAATGGTGAGTAATGCTATCAAGCATTACATCAATATATCAGAAAGGGGAAGAGACTAGAAGAGGCTTAAAAATCCAAGGAATGAGTCCAGCTCAGTGGTACTTAAAAAATAATTGTGCCAGACTATATTCACTGTATCGTGGCGCATTTGTGGGAGGATGGTAACTGCTTGGAAAGACGAAAGTAAACTGCAGTAATTTCTAGATTTTCGACTTAAAATACGACTTGGCTTCAAGAATAAAAAGGAGAGATCGATAGATAATGGCAGCCATAGCATAACTGTCCAGACCATGATTTGTAGCACTTAAACTGATTAAATTATCCAAATCAATTTTAGTAATGATTAAAATTTAAATCTCTGTCGACAGACCGAGAGTGCAGCTCCGTCCAGTAAGTTACTTGAAGGAATGTGAAATGTGATACGTATCGTGTTTTTTTCTGGATAAAACTAGATCTTTCTAAGCGTGAAATTTTAAATCTACATGGTGGAATACTAGGGTTGCCGTGGGAATGGGAATGATTTTTCCCCCGTGGGGATTCCCATAGGATTCCTATGGGGATCCCCATGGGAATTCCTACAGGATTCCTATGGGGATTCCCACAGGGTCCTATGGGAATCCCCATGGGGATTCCCACAGGAATTCTATGAGAATGGGAATTGAAATTTAATTCCCACGGCAACCCTGCAGGAATACCCTAATAGCTGTTGAGATCTCGTATCTAAAATACAAATTTTTAATAGGTACGGATTATGAATACAGACCGTTAATTCGAATTATTGAAAGTTAAATAAAAAAACATGTATAACGTCAAAATTGAAGACAAAAAAGAGGTATTAATTATAGATTATACTAGATCAGCGGTTCTCAACCTTTCATGGTCCGTGGCCCCCCTACCGAGACCCTCAGTACCCGTGGCTCCCTGCCCTTCAATAAAAAACGTAGATTTCGTTTTAAAGTATTTACGTTCTATTATTTTATTCGCCACGCGAGACTGGTAAGCAAAAAACTCAAAGCCAAACAAAATCAAAGTCAAAGAATTGCTAACTAACGTTAAGATTCGTATGTTTGAGTCAATACTTAACCATAGCCCCCCGGTGAAGGCCTCTGCTCGTGGCCCCCCTGGGGAGCCACGGGCCCCTGGTTGAGAAACGCTGTACTAGATCTTCATGAGAAATTTAGTGTACTAACTTAAATTGCTTTAAATACCTAGTTCTGATAAATATGGTTATCACAAATACTTAGGGCATTCAATTAGTTCGTAACCCTGCAATTATTTTTATCATTAGGAAGCCTAAACATCAAAAACTACATTAAATGTTCAAAGTAGTCTCCCTTCTGCTCAATTACTAGCTTTAAACGTTCAATCCACTTAAAAAAAGTATTCTTATACTCCTCTTGGGGGATGTCTCTGAGATACAGACGAATTGCCCTTTCAATTTGTACATCTTCTTCAAAAACTGATCCAGCTAGATGTCTTTTGAGCCCATCGAAGAGCCTAAAGTCACAGGGTGCTAGGTCAGGACTATATGGTGGATGTTCTAATTCCTCAAGACCCAAAGAAGCAATTGTTTCCTTCTCCTCCTTAGATTTGTGTGGTCTGGCATTATCGTGCAAAAGTTTGATTCCTTTGAGTCCGGTGGGTGGTCGACGCTTAAAATAATGTTTTTGGATTTCAGGAAGAACAATTGTTGCGTAGAAGTTGCCAGTAATTGTTTGCCCCTTTGGGGCACAGATTTGGCACACTGGACCATACGCATAAAAAAATCGTGTACATAACCTTGGGGGCCCAGCGATCGGGTCTCGGCAATCCTCGGGGAGCCACTCCCTTTTGCCACCCATACCTTATTCTGTTGCTTGCGTGGAGGTTCTGAATATCTTATCCAAGTTTCATCCCCGGTACATACTATATTCAGATAATCGCCTCTCATCGCAATGCTCATATTTTTCAAGCAAGTTTTTGGCCATTCACAATCGGTTCTCCTTTTGAGCCTGTGTTAAGAAATGTGGGACCCAACATGAACAAAACTTTGACATACCGAGATGCTTTGTCACAATAGTATGAACACTTCCCGTTGACAAGTCCAAGGTGCCAGCTAACTGACCTACTGTAATATGCGGATCAGAATCACACATTTCAGCTACAAGAGCAATATTGTTTGAGGTAGTAGCAGTAACGGGTTGTCCCATCCGAGGGTCATCTTCTATCGACTCCCTACCTACACGAAAACGAAGACTCCACTTCTTAACCATCGATTCCGAACAGGCCTCTTCCCCAAATACGGTAACCAAATCTTGGTGGATATTCCTTGGAGTATCGCTGAGTAATGAGCGAATTTTGATGTAGGCTCTCTGCTCAAGTAAAATTTCGCTCGATTTAGAAGCCATAAATTCTTCTGTGGTTACAATAGTCAATCTTTAGGAAAGCGTAACTTGGAAAATAATCAATCGATTCTATCAAACAAAATTGTTCCTACTATAGTCGGGTCAAAATAGGAAGCAAATTATCCTAACCCCAAATAATTGCAAGAAATTGTTTTATTGCATTTTTCCGTAGTATCATGTCTTAAGAGTGACATACTAAAAGTTTACCGAAATCGGACTATCCGAAAGTGGATTGGTACGACACCGTCGTTGACCCCGGACTATACAAATCGCCGGTTTTGAAAACGGATATTTAAACTTTCAAATGATTGCAGATCATTTTTATTGTCATATTCGTGCTCAGCATCAAATTTCCGACAATTTGATATATATATATTGACTATATTTGGGCAAATATTTTCTGATCCTCCCTAGCAACGGCCTAGAATGTGAAAATTCCGATATCCAAATTTGGTAGAAACCATATCGAGTGACCCCTTGTTTTTTTCGGCTATGCTTGCTGAGTACGAATTTCTTAATATAAATAGTCTAAATGTTAGTTTTAAAATATTATTACTTACGACTGGTGGCATAAGTGTATTTTTAATGGGAACAAACAAATAAAATTTAAAATTTGATTTCCATCTCAACTGGGTCTTGGATTGCTGCAGAAAACACTAGCACAGCTTTGTAAGACGGAATCCTCTTTCATCAACCAGTGTAGAGCAGACTTCTCACACCGAGCGAATGCGTGTAGAAAAGGCAGGCTGTCATAGATGTCGTTCTCAAACGCCTGATATATAACTTTTATGTCATACAATACGGTTGGTTTCCCTTTATCCGAGTAGAAGTATATCTTTGTACTGTTGTTAATTTCGTGATACCTGAAAGACAGCCACTTACAGCCTCTGCCACGAAATTTCACTCTCTGAGGAGCTCCTTCCAGGTGATGTTGTGGAAGGGCATGACTGATGATATGGAGGTCACGAATGGGGATGGGACTGTCAAGATAACAGCCTAATCCCAGTCATGATGGACGCTAACCCTGCATCCGAAGCACTACTGAAAATGATTTATTGTAACTGTTCTACTGGCTGTAGTAGTCTCAGATATAGCTGCAGGAAACAAGGACTAAACAGCTCTCAAGCATGCGGACAATGCCAAGAGAACAACTGCGACAATGTGAGCGAAAGAATTGCATCAGATGATGAAATGGAAGATAAAACTGAAATACGAGCATATCTATCAATCTACAGTCAACTCCGCTTAAGAGGACTACAGGTTAATCGGGCCGACAGCTTAATCAGACCACTTTTGTCAGGACCGGATTATTTATCACACATACATAGAAGCTAATGGAAAATATAGACACGTATATCTATATATTTTGAATAGGATTCTCTGCTTAATCAGACCAAAATGTTCTCTCACAGATGTGGTCCTATTAAGCGGAGTCGAGTGTATTTAACAATCTATCCCATCTAATTTTCCATTTTTAAATTTCATAGGTGTTAAAAGAGTCAAATTTATGAGTTTTTTCCCATTAAAAATACACTTATGCCACCAGTCGTAAGTAATAATATTTTAAAACTAACATTTAGACTATTTATATTAAGAAATTCGTACTCAGCAAGCATAGCCGAGAAAAACAAGGGGTCACTCGATATGGTTTCTACCAAATTTGGATATCGGAATTTTCACATTCTAGGCCGTTGCTAGGGAGGATCAGAAAATATTTGCCCAAAATATAGTCAATATATATATCAAATTGTCGGAAATTTGATGCTGAGCACGAATATGACAATAAAAATGATCTGCAATCATTTGAAAGTTTAAATATCCGTTTTCAAAACCGGCGATTTGTATAGTCCGGGGTCAACGACGGTGTCGTACCAATCCACTTTCGGTAAACTTTTAGTATGCCACTCTTAAGACATGATACTACGGAAAAATGCAATAAAACAATTTCTTGCAATTACTACTATTTTGGGGTCATACATCATATTGACCCGACTACTAGAGGAATATACTATAAGCTATATACTTAGTAATTGGAAGCAAATAGGGGAGACATGTGGTTAAACAATATAAGTAAGGGTTACGAACTAATTGAATGCCCTAAGCATATCAATAGAGAAGTCTGTAATAAGGGAAAGACTGGATGGTTTGCAAAAATCAGCTTTCATTTTCTTAGAGCCGACAAATCTAACATTTGTAACATGGAGATTACAGGAAAGCCAGTCAGTTTTGGTGATGGTGAGAAGATGCAAGTACTATGCATTTTATATTTCGAGGGATTATCAGCCTATAGTATAGATATCCTGAAAGGGATTCTACCTGATAACTGAAACATGTAGATGAAATATACATTCCCAACACTATAATTACATTTGATTTAGAATTAATAATGCTTAGAATGAAAGTTATATTGATGTTCGAATTATCTCGGTTCGATATTTTACAAATTTGACAAATTTTGTTATTCATTGAAAATTTATTAAGAATTCCATATAAATCCATTATAAGGAATTCTTAATAAATTTTCAATGAATAACAAAATTTGTCAAATTTGTAAAATATCGAATTAACGAACGGAATTTATTGTATAATATCTCTCAAGGAACAATCAAATTTGTAAAAGTTTGCAAATATCGGACGGATCTTATATGGACTCATACGAGAATTTCAAGGGAAAACAAGTTTGTTCGAATTAGTGAAAGTTCGAATTAACGGTTGTCGACTGCATACACTTACATTAATAACTCAGAATAAATACATTATTACTTTCAAAGTGCGATAATCGGATTCTACACATTGAAATACATACATCTATCAAAAGTAAAAATATATACACCAATTTAAACATATTAGTAGAATACGTTCATAATCGATCCTTGTCACATAATATAAAGCTTATTAATCCTCATACCTCTGATCTGTAAATCAGTCCATATAGCTAGGGCACTCTGCCCTTCAGAATAAAATAACTTTCTGCCTGGTGAGACAATGGGAATGTCATTAACAAAAACAATATTGACAATCGAGACATCTGTGTTTGAGTAAGAAATACCATCAAATACATTGAATTGAATTTCACGCTTTTGTCCAATTGGTTGCTCAGCATCATTATGATACCTGAAGTAATTGTATAGTAATTAAATAAAAATCAGTAAATCAGCATAATATAGACCAAACAGGACTAGGGGATTTGTCATGATAAACTGAATTATGAATAAACTAATGTATCTTAATATTAATCTCAAAGTATGATTTGTCTGAATATATGTATAGTATGTCTCAATTATATCTACTCTAGTTTCCTTTATTGAGTCGAAATTACCTGATTGAACGAAGTATACTCTGATAAGTTTTGATGGTAGCAACTCCAACGAAATTCAAGTCAATATGCCTTGGGACATCACCAGATTGTGAATTTATGAAAGTTTGACTTGATGCAAGTTCTACTAAATTAGAGGAGTAGGTAGAGGTAAGATATTCTTGGGTTGTATTAAGAATATTATTGGAATTCAAAGGATTAGATATTACAACTCGTGCTCTATGAAGGAGAAGAAGTTGTCCTAGATCTGGGTCGGAAATCTCCAGTTCACGACTAATATAAATGGGTGATCCGTTTTCTAAACAAGTAGTAGAATAAATACAATTCATGGTGAAAAAATAACAGTTTAAAATAATTTTAAGGAAATGCAAGTGCAGTAGTATTAACATATCGGAGTATTTTGTAGTGTATAACACAAATGAAAGTATTGATATCTTCTATATAACTAGATATTTTAAATGTAAATATAACCAAGGTTATACTAGTATTTTCCAGATATTTACAGCTAATTTTCAGTCAGGTAAGTATTCACGTAGTAAGAAATTAAAATGGTTAATTTCAAAATATGACAATATTGATATAAATCAATCGATCCTATTTTCAATGAATTCTGATAATTAAAAACAAGATGTTCACTTCCCGGAGCTAAATAAATGCGGATCCTATGTTTTTATTGTGTATATTACAAAAACAACTTTTCCATAGCTGTTCCACTTACAATTGAAATTATTAAAAGTAATCGAGGTAATATTTAAGCTAGCTACAGGGATTTTTTTACACATTAGCCAAGTCCTCAGAAGATAAAATTTGGCTATACAACGAAAAGCGAGGAGAATGTAAAGCTCTTGTACACACAAAGAATAATCTAGGAATAAAAAAACATTCTAGCAACAGGTCACGGGTCAGATTGGATTCGCATAGAAATGCTAAAAGGGTAAAACTTTATCAAACATTGTGTATCCAATTCAGGGGAATGTATCAGGGTTATATTTTCATATATGAAATCGATTAGATAAGCTCCACAAGCTTTGCAAAACTTTTTTATATCAATTCTGTAAAAAGAAGAATTCGACAGCGCAAACGTATATCAAACAAAATATGTCCAACCTGTCATGCAGATATTGAAATACATCATAAATATAAAGTGACTGCTTAATTAGAGCCTTTTTTGTTATTCGATTCAGGAGTTGGTTATAGCGATCGTATCAACCAAATTTTTCTCTCCTCAAAAAATCTAAAATTCGGTATGCTGATGGAACTTTCAAGGTCGTTCCAAAACTTTTCAAGTAACACTATACACCAAGGGGACAAAGGTATTTGAACACTTCATTATTTCACATAAAGATTGTACTAAAATGGGTATTAATGAAGAGGATTACTTTTAAATGGTATGGGATACAGCTAATCGGATTCCATATTTGAATAATACACATTCGAATTAGTCACATTTGAATTTTTCTAATTAATAATTCATTCCTTTTTTAAAAATTATCAATCAGGCCACCTTATGCCACATATGCCCATTTTAACCACTATACGTTATGGAAATAATTTTGTCCGGTTGGTGTACAGTTGAACCTCGTTAGTACGAACACGGATAATATGAATATATATATTTTATCCCCTAAGGAGGAAAATGCATGTAAATCGCTTCAGTTAATACGAATTCCGGATAATACGAACAAATTTCGACCGTCCCCTGGTGTTTGTATTAACGAAGTTCTACTTAATTTTTAAAGTGACGAAACGAATTAGTAATGTGATGTGCCAGGGTTCTGTCCATCTCGTTATTGCGTATCGGGTCGATACCTTTTTTAAGGAGTATCGGCCGAGATGCTTTCGGGAAGATGATACGTATATCCCTTTTGAATACATAAATCTATATAGTAGTACATGGATGTAGTAGTACGTATCCAAGGGTGGCTGTGTCCCCCCGTCAGGATTTAATGTACACAATTTTACATTGATTTTGTCATTTTCTCGAGAAGTACTATATACTAACTTCGACGCATCTAGGCATTTTATAAAATAGATGTTGTAAGCTTCCAGGGGCATGCACTCTGGATTCCACTGGGGTATACAGCGTCCCCAGACTCCTAGCAGGATGTTGTGCTCTCCGTATCAGAAAATTCTGGCAACGCCACTCCCGATACGCCTTCTAGAAAAATCCTGGGGAGAGCCCAGTGTACTAAGTATTTCTATGGATTCCGTAAATTATTGAGTTCAATTTACAGCATATAATGAATGTGTATAATCTGGAGTGGTTAGAAATTTGGTGTCTTTTAATGCTTTCAATTCTATTGGCTCAAGTAGGATCATCTCCAAAATGTATATACGTTATTACAAGTTTGGCTAAACGTGAGGTTTGGATAACTGAAGTTCCAACTGTATTTTCTTATTAAAAATACATGTTATTCATGCCATTAGAACTTAGAAATAAGGTATATGAATGTCAAAAGATAAAACTTAGGGAACGAAAAGCTAAATATCCAGAGAATATCCGGAGGAAAAAATTCGGGTTTACATCAGGGGTTTATCTAGGTTCGGTCGGCACTTTTAGGTGCCAGCCTGGCATCGTCCGAGGAGCCAAGGTGCTCGCAGTATGATTCGATTTTGGTCCCGGGTTGCTATGACCCCTGGAATTACAAGATAAATCAATGTTTGGGTGCCATATAACTTTTATCACCTCTAAAAAAGTGCCGGATTGTAAAATCCTAGATAAACCCATGGTTTACATGTGTATAAATATTGTGTAAAAATTACTTTATTCAGACTTAAGATATGTATCCTGGGAAACTTACCTATGAAAGTGGTCTGAAACTGAAGGATATTAGAAGATAGGTTAACACGGGGAGGGTTATCATTGATATACATTGGAAAGATTATTACATTTACAATATTAGAAACAAAGAAATTTGTACTATCTTCCACAACAAAATGTATTGAACGATTAGAATTCAAAGGTTCATTGGTATCGTCATTATATACAATAAGCGAGATTATGTGAACGTAAGTTGAAAGAGGAGCCAAACCAGAAATTTGAATAGTTTTAGTCATATTTCCACTTATAGTTAATTCAATGATCGGTAAATGTATAGAAAGATAGTCAAATATAGTAACTGTACTTGAAATAGAAATATTGGCAGAGTCTATTGTAGGATTGGGGTCAATATCAGTTATATTCAAGATGAGAAAATCAAAAGAAAGACGATTTTGACCATCAAGAAAAGGAGAGGAAGGAGGAGATATAGAAAGGAAAGGGGGATTGTTATTGACCATCAGCACAATGATTGTAATCGAAGCAAAATCAGGATTAGAAACATTTGGATTAGAAACATGAGCAGTAATTATATAGACTTCTTGTCTTGTAAAATCAAGAGGATTCAAAATCGTGATTTCACCAGTAGTTGAGTTCAGAAAGAAATCAGTATCATCGTTAAGGAAATTAAATTCTAAAATTCCATGGAGATCTGAATCAAGATCGAATGCCTGTAGTGTTAAAACAAGAGAACCGACAAGTAAATTTTCATTAACTGTTACATTGTAAATATTAGGGTTGAAAATTGGTCTATTATCATTAATATCCAGCACATAGAATAAAACAGTGGATGATGACTGAGGAACATCGCTAACTTGGATGTTAGAATCGTTTACTAAAATTAATAAATTATAGAAATTTATTTTTTCAAAATCAAGAGTAGATGAGAGAAATAAGATGCCATTATTGTCTATACTGAATGTATTGTTCATGTTATCTTGAAGAGAGAAATTGAAACGAGGAGGAGAATGGTTATCAGGATCATCGACTGAAATTTGCAGGATAACGTCTAAAATTTGGGAATCTTCAAATCGACTAACGTTGTAAATGGGTAATAGAGTGGGTTGATTATCATTAATGGGAATTAGACATAGCTCTGTGGTTGCAGTGAAATAACCAATTGTTTGAGGATCATCTGATATTGATATTCTAACCAATCTTCTAAATATGTTTACAAATTCTAAAAATCTATACGAATATCTAATATTTTGCAATATATTAGTAAAAGAATCAAGTGAAGCGTTACCAGAAAAAGTAATTTTAACCTCAGAAGAAATGTTAATTTGAATTTCTGGAGTAATAGCTTCTGGTTGGAGGTAGATCAAGTCACCTCCAAAATCATACCCACTAATCATTTCTATAATTAACTCGATTCTATTCGAATCAATTGAGTCTCGATCGAATATAACTACGTCAGGAGAGATTATGCTGATTGGGGACGATTCTTCAAAATACTTGGTTATAAATTGCCTAGGAGATATTTCAGGAGGAAAATCATTGATACCATTAATCAAGACCAAGGTAACAACTGATTCTCCAACTAAGTGGCCCTCTTCAAATTCAAATGTGATGATCCTCGCTTCAAGATTTGGTTCAAGAGCGTTGTTAGTGTATCTGATACCAAGCAAAACTGATATATAATCTGAATGAGATCCTGCGCCAATTATAGTGAGTGAAGTATTGCTCAAAGATAAATTAAGGAAGGAAGGATATATATTAGGAGAGAGAGAAATGAATTCTTGCTGTGAGTCAAAAGGATTAGTCAGATTAACTTGAAGTCTAGAAATTAGATTAGTTCCAATGTCAAAATCTATAAATGAAATCTGGTTGTTGACAATATAAATAGAGTCGCTATTCTCTGTAAAAATTGTCTCAAAATTTCGACTAGGAGTATCAAATCCGTCTAGATCTAACAGAGGAGGAGATTGATTTAAAACTATAAGATTTATCAATATCGAAGATTGAGTGTGAAGTCCGATAAAATCTGTAATTCTAACCAAAATGGTTCTACGAAAAGGATCAGGATTAGTGATCTTATTTATATAAATTGTATTGCGCAATATATTTTGGTAGTTTTTAATAGAATCTATCCCCGAAATAGTAATAGATCTACTACCAAGCTTATGGACAATAGATAGTTGATGTGATACTGTAGCGTTTATAGATAGATATTCGAGACAACTAGGTACACAAGGGAGATTATCACAATCACAAGAATCAGGAAGGAAGTCATAGGGTTCGGGAGAAGAAAGCATTATGTGTGCAGAAGAAAACAACTGAAAGTTAATATCCTCATCTCTTAAAATTAAATTTGGCAGAATAGATAAAGAGTTCATTCCTTCAGTAAAGTTTACCATCTCCAAAATTCCTAATATTTCCGGGGGATTATCGTCAGCATCAATGAGAGATACAATAACTATCCCAAATATAGAATTGTTTGAGGTATCACGTACCTGAATAACAGAAGAAATAGTGTTGCTAGATTCAAAGTCAAGTGTATCAATCAATATCAAATAGCCTGTCGAATTGATGGTAAACTGAGTGCTTGATGAGAAAAGCAGGGTAAAAAGTAAATTTCCCTGGTCTACTAGATCTGCATCGCTTGCTGGAATTCTACCGATCACCGTTTCTATCGGTGTCGATTCTGATATATTGAAATAAAATATGTTGATGCTATCAGGGAATGAAGGGCTGTTATCATTGACATCATCTACAGTAATTCTAATAATAGCATTATCTGATAAACCAGCAGAATCGGACACAGAAACATTAAGGAGGTAAAAATCCATAAATTCTCTATCTAGGTTAGCTGCTTTAAGCTCTCCAGATAAAGAGAGTGTAAATGGTTGCACTTTCGTAACTAATGAAAAGATAAGTAGAGGAAGGGATTCGCGAGACTTATTGGGACATATCCCATCATTGTCTGTCGCAGTTAAATTTAAGAGACTTTTAAGAGGGTCATTCTCAAGAGCAGAAATCGAGAAAATTGGAGTAGTAAATTTTGGAGCAACATCTTCTATATCAAGTATAGTTACAATAATTGAGGCAAAAGAAGACAAAGATGGAAACCCTCTGTCGATGGCATAAACAGTTAAATTGTAGATACAGGCAGTCTCGTAATCTATTTGGACTAAATTTTTTAGTACTCCAGATTTAGGGTCAATAAAAAACACCTTCTTAAAATTTAGTAATTCATAAACTATTTCACTATTAGATGTTGAATCTCTGTCTGTTGCAGATACAATTGCAATATTCTCGTTTATGAAATTCTCAGATAAAAAGGCAAGCGTAATAGTGTCAGAAAAGATAGGAGAATTATCATTAGTATCGTTGATAAAAATAGTGAGAGATACCGTAGAATTCAATGAATAGTTACCCAAATCAAAAGCTAAAACTTCTATTATATATTTGTTTGTTTCTTCATAGTCTATTTTACCTGACACCGTCACAAGACCTAAAATTGGATCAATAACGAATGGTACATCGGGTGAAATAATCATATATCTAACAGAGCCGTTAATATCTAGATCTTCATCCTCAGCATGAATTAAAATGACTGTCGCATTTACAGGAGAATTTTCACTAACAAAGGAACTATAACTTGCTTGGTCAAAACTAGGTGGATTATCATTTACATCTTGAACTATAATCATTATCGTAACAAATCCTCGAAGGGTTTGTGTTCCATTAAATCCTCCGAAATCTTCTGCAGTACCAACTAAATTATGCACGGCCTCTGTTTCACGATCTAAACCATCTGATCTTGTAAAAATCTCTCCCGTTTCATTCCTGATAGTAAACAAGTCTGAACCGAAAATCTGATAGAAAAACATGGAATTAGGACTAGAATCTCTGTCAGTAGCATTTAATTTTAACACCAGCGCGTTAGGTATATTTTCAGGAAATTCAATTGTCATGATAGAAGGTCTAAAAATAGGACTATTATCATTAATATCTAATATAATAACAGTGATAACTATCATGCTGGATAAAGATGGAGAGCCTTGATCAAATATTCTGATAACAAGTTGGTAATTGTCCCTTTCTTCTCGATCGAAAGTAAAATTGGTATATATAATCCCGCTGTTGGAAGTAATAGCAAACAAATCTAGACCATCTCCAGCGATTATTTCAAACCTAATTTCGGCATTCGAACCTGCATCCATATCATTTGATGGTAGAGCTCCAATAATGATTGGAGGCGTCTGTTCCTCAAACACATTGAATATTACATTAGTATTATTCAAGATCATCGGAGGAAATTCGTTTAAATCATCAACCACAATGGAAATATTCACAAATGAAGACCTTTGAGGTCTTCCTGAATCAAATGCAAATACTTGGAGGGAGTATAAGTCTAAAATTTCTCTGTCAAAGGATGTATTACTAAAAATAGATCCTGTACCACTGACTATAAAAAAATTGTCTAAAAATAGTTGCTGTGATGTAGAAAGAGCATAAAAAACTTTTCCATCTATCCCAAAGTCTAGATCGACAGCCATTACTGAACCAATAAAAAAAGGGGGAGGCATATTCTCTGGAACACGGAATAAATAATCAGGCATCACAAAGTTGGGAGTTTCATTATTTGTGTAAAATATGTTGATCGTAGTGAAAACAATGGAACTAAAGTTTTCACCGTCAAAAACAGAAAAACCAATTTTTCTAAAATTACCTCTAGGTTCTTGAAATCTGTTTGAATACTGTAAACTCTCAAGTAGAGTATTAATATTAGAAAGAGTTGATATCGAGTAGTGAAGAGTATCATTAATAGATACTGGAATAGGAATGGTTATATTGGTGGTACTTGTAATGATTTCTTCCATCGGTGATAGTGTGAGGTTGGAGGTAATAGTTAACGTTAATGAGACAAAACTTACATCATCGTTATCAACTACGGAGACATTCCGTGATGTTATATAAATAGGCGGGTCTCCTTCTGTGTAACTAGTAATATAATCTCGGCTAGGAGAGGTAACATCCAGGTCTATAAAAGGTATATCATTCACTGGAATAATGTCAATTATTAGGTTGGCCAAATTAGAAGTGGAAATCCCATCATTCACTAGAAAAGATAACGTTCTCAATACAGGTGTGGGTTCTTCAGATGGATTCGTATATGTTAGAGTGAGTAGTGTGGAGATAAAATCGGTGATTGGGGATTGGAGGGATACATCTGGTTGCAAATATAACCTTCCAGTTGAATCGTTAAAATTGACAGTTAAATTAGAATTTAGTGTTGAAACAACGAGAGATTCAAATGGATCTAAAAGAGGATGTAAAATAACTTCTGCCCAGGAGAGCGTAAAACTGTCTAAATCTGTAATAGTGAAATCAGTAGTCAGTACAGTTATAGTTGTATCTAGATCTTCTGTGAAAATGGTACTGAAGCTGGTACCTGGAAGAAGGACATCTAAATCAATAAAAGGAGGATTGTTAAGTTCATTGAATATTATATAGACAGACACTGGATTACTAGTATTTTTCCCATCATTAACAGTGAATTCGACTTCTCTCGTACCACTTGTAGATATTCCTTCAGATAGATGCTGATATTTCACCTTGGAAATTAAGCTAGCGTATGTTTGTAAGAGAGCGACTCCTGATAAAAGAAGAACGCCATCATTACGGTCGAAATCAGACACTATTCCTGATGCAGAAGTAGGAGGAACAATCAGAATCTCATTTATTCCATCAAGTCGATTATGAATTTCAATCCGTGCCCAAACAAGTGTTACATTATCATTATCGCGGATAATAAGTTGAGGCGTTAATGTTCTGGCAGAATCTCCCTCAGAATATATAAGTTGAGTAATAGCAATCGATATCTGAGGAAGGTCGTTGACAGGAATTAAGTATACTGTAGTGTATCGGATTTCAGAAAAGCGCTCGGAATTATCGTTAACAACAAAACTTACATTTCGGAAGGTACCGTTAAACTCATCGCCTAAATTTTGGTAAGTTATGGTTGAAAGCACAAGAGAAATGTCTGTTATTGGAGCATCACCTTTGATTATTAGAGAGGCATCATTATATGAAGTAAGAATATTCCCTATGATCTCAGATACCCTAATTACTTCTTCTGGGTGTGGTTGCAATTGATTCAAAATAGTTACATTTACTATGTAAGTAAATGATACTCTATCTCGATCAATGAGAGAAAAATTATTTGAGCTGACTACTGGAATAGGGTTTCCTCCTTCACTAAAACTGGTGTGAAAATTTCCATCAAAAGCTCCAAGGTTTAAGACTGGAGTGTAATCATTAAGTGCAATTATATGAATGATAATTTGAATGGGAAGGCTATTAGCGATCCCATCAAAAACATTATAAATGAGATGCTGTTGAAGACTCCGAGGTTCATCCTCAGCATTTATATAAAAGAGTGAGTTTAGCACTTGTTCGTATTCTAATTCTGAAGAAGAACCTGACAATGTCAATACGCCAGTCTCGTAAGAAAAGTAAGGAGTAATGCTGCTACTTAATTCACTAACACGAAGAGCTTCTCCACAACCTATACTACAATAGATTGTCGAAGAAGATACCTGGTTTCCAAAATAAAAAAAATGAAGTGAACCATTGAAAAATTGATGAAGTTGGTTAAAGTCTGAAGGAATAGGCACAGTACCGACAAAAATCCGTCCTGCCTCATCTCTTACGTCATCGATTACAACTAACTGTTTCAAATTTCCATCAATGTAGAGATGTAAATACCAAACATCAGAAGACTGGGATATGACAACGGCCAGATGATGCCAAGCTCCTTTTAGGTTTGTACAGCTCTGATTTAGCATTAATTTTCTAATCCCATTAACAGAATTGTAGGAAAACTGGAGGTATCCATTAGAGATGCAAGTTAACTCCAGCAATGTTTTGGTAAATATAGCTGGGGAATCGGGAGCAACCTTAGAAAATATTGAAGATGAAACATTTTCCACAGAAGATTGGTACAATAACCAAAATGCTATGGTTATTCCATCCTCCTCAGTGAGCAGACCAATACCATCTCTATATTCAGCATACTGATTTTGAGAAGAAGTAAGAGAAAGCGTAAATCCAGTGAGGGTTGCTCCTTCAAACAAAACAAGACTGTTGTCATCACGTGTAATTAAAGCAATGTTTTCTGTGCCACAACCCTGCACTTTCAAAAGTTTGTTCTCAGATAAGCAAGGATAAGGGAGCCGATTATTATTTGGAATAAATTGGACACTAAAAGAAGGGTCGAACATTCCCAGAGAAACATTAGCTGAGACTATCTCATTGAAAGGAGGTTGATCTCTGTCATCAATATTAAACAATGGGTTGATAGCCAAGCTAAAATGTCCTTCAAAGAAATTAAAAACAGTCTGATTCTCGAGGAAATTTATAGTTGGAACTTCATCATTTTCATTAACAACAAATACATGAATCGTAGTTTCACCGATAAAATATGGTGGTTCCACATTTTGAGCAGCAATAGATACATTATGGGATGTAGCAATCTCAAAATCAATAGGTAACCGAATAGTAACGATCCCATCAAACGTTATCGTGAATAATGAATTATCTCCAATAATAAATAATCGGTAGATATTGTTAGGAGAAATATCATCATCGGTTACGTGAACAGCCGTTACAAATGTACCAATTGAAGCAGTTTCAGGAATATAAATACTACGAGAATTATTTAATCGTACGATAGGTGCATTATCATTTGCATCTAAAATTTCTACTTGAACAAAACTCGACGCACTAAAACTAACACTGCCTTGATCAGCTACAATAACTTCAAAAGAGTAGAAATCTATTAATTCTCTGTCTAACTTCTGTGAAATTACTATATTTCCCAAATTATTCATTACAAAAGGAAAATTCGAAATATTAGTCCTTATTGAAAAAGAAAAAAGGGAATTATTTCCAATGTCTGGGTCTAAAGGATTGAATATATATATAAAAGTTCCAATTGGAGTTGATTCGTTTATAGAAAGAGAGATCATGTCAATAAGTAGTGGACTGTTATCATTGAGGTCGGTAATTTCAATAATAACTTCGGTAATATTCATTAAGGAGGGAATCCCAGAATCAGTTGCTATTATATATACCGAATAGGAATCAAACTTCTCCCTATCTAGTGTTGAATTTGTCAATATTTCCCCAGTTGAGGAGTTGATTACAAACGGGTATGAGGAATCGGCTATACTATAGGTAATTAGAGCATTTGTTTCTATATCTAGATCTGAGGCAATCACTTGTCCAACAAATCTCTGTTTGTTTACTGAATCATTCTCAGATATAAAAATGGGTGTAAAATCCTCTGGAATAGAAAAAACATATGGTGTGTTAACGAAAGTGGGTGCATTATCATTAATATCAGATAATGTAATCGAAATATTAACCGATGCGTTTCCAGGTTGTTGTGTAGGGAAGTTTGGGTTATAGGCTGTGACGATAAGTGAGATTGAAGCTAGCTCTTCTCTATCTAATAAAGTACTATTAGCTACTATCAAAATTCCAGAAACAGTGTCTATATCAAATGCTTTAATTAATGATGGGGGATGTGCATCCGTGATAGCATAAGCAACAGCTGAATTGATGCCAGTATCCCTGTCAACTGCAGCAACTTGGGTGATATTGGTCTGAAGGGGGGGGTGCTCTTCTATAGAAAGAATGATATGAATATTTGGAAAAACAGGAGGATTGTCATTCAAATCTAAAACTGAAATGATCACATTCGCAGTATCAGAAAAGCCATCAAACGGTCCATTATCATAAACAATTACATCGAATATGAATGAAGAATTAATTTCGTAATCAATGTTTTGGGTGTTACTTAGATTTCCGTCGACAGAAACAGAGAAAGGAATTGCTAGTGAGTCGTTGGTTAATGAAAAGAAAAAATTAGATATTTGAGGAGAGTCTAGGTCTGAAGTGACAAAAGAAAGAAGGACATTAGGAGGCTGATTTTCAAAAAGTCTAACATGAAAAACATTCTGATTGAACATTATTGCATTATCGTTTACGTCTCGAACTCTGATGATAATTCGAGCAAATCCCTTAAGAGGAGGGACACCCTGATCTAGCGCAACGACAGTGAAATTATAGAAGCTATTTCTTTCAAAATCAACGGATCCAACAAGAAATAAATCTCCTGTAGTAGTATTTATAGCGAAAGTAGAGTTGATTTGCAAATAATATGTAAGTTTAGCATTCACACCTGAGTCTAGATCAAATGCTTGAACTTTCCCAAATATTTCGCCTAGTTTTATATTTTCCAATATTGAGAACGTATATATATTCTGTGAAAACATGGGAGTGTTATCATTCAGATCAATCACCGTTATAAGAACATCGGCAATTCCAAACATTTGGGGAAATCCCATGTCAAAGGCTGTTACCGTGATACTGATAGAATTGGTTCGTTCGTAATCAATTGCAGCATTGGTGTATATGTTTCCATTATTATCAATCGTAAAGGAAGTAATAGAGGGCGCAATACTATACATTATTCTAGCATTCAATGCTGCATCAATGTCCTGAGCAGTCACTTGAAGAACTAGTGTACCAATAGTAATTCCCTCTAATAATTCAGCATTGTATGTCATGTTCGTAAACAAAGGCGGGTTATCATTCGAGTCGTTTACGAATATCATCACCGATGCAAAACTTATGAAATCTGAATCACTCACCTCAATAGTAATGGTGTGGAAGCTTAAAATTTCGAAGTTGAGATTCTGTGTCAAACTGATGGAACCAGTTCTATTATTAATAGTGAAAAATAGGGAATCTGGTGATTGTTGGATAGAATAAAACAAAATTGTCTCATTATTTGGAGAACTTGAACTTTTACATGATTGCAAAAGTTCTGTTTTAAAGGTACCATCTGCATTACACTGATCTATTGTGCAACTGTCTTGATCGGTAGCTAGTTGAAGGGGCAATGAAAGTCGAGTTCCTTGGGTAGCATTTTCAGGAATATAGACTTGATAATAAAGCTGAGTAAATAAAGGAGCAATATCATTATCATTTAGCACATAAATCTTGACACTCGTGACAGCTCTATTACCACCACCATCACTAGCTGTAACGTTAAACATGTAATTGGAGGTTGCCTCATAATCAATTAATCGAAGTAGATAGATGTTTCCAGTTGTATTTCCAATAGAGAATGGTAAATATGTTGGAGTGATACTGTATATGATTACTCCAAAAGTACCACTATCGCTATCACTAGCTTCAATTTTGAGGATAGTATATCCTATAGGAGCATTTTCGCATATATTAGCAGTGTAAGCTGAAAGAGTGAATATTGGAATGTTATCATTCACATCAGTTATATTAATTCGAAGTGTAGTTGATGAAGTGAGTGGAGGCCTACCGTTATCTATTGCTAATACGGTTAGTATATATGATTGAGTAACTTCAAAATCCAAATTGATTAAGTTTCTTACAAAAACAATGCCACTAGTTAATGAAATTGAAAAAGTATTTGAAGGATCGATTAAAGAAAATGTAAAACTCCCATATATCCCAATATCCTCATCACTTGCAGCAACAATACAATTACTTGTAGATTGACTTTCGGAAAAGAAACACGTCAAATTTTCTGTTAAAAAGTTAGGTGCCATAATATTTTGAACTATACTAATTAATATTGAAGCATTTTTCGCGACTGATAGAGAACAATTCGGTCCAAAAGCACCAACAATAACAACATAAGATGTTATTGAAAAAGGTAGAAAATTTTCATCAACTGTAATGAATAAAACTCCCGACACAGGATCAATAGCGAAGAATGTAGAATTAGGAATTTGGGGCTCAACAAACAAGATTATGTAACGAATCGAATTCGAACCAAATGGATGAAGATCTTGGTCAAAAGCAGATACTTTCAAAAGACTAGTCCCAATAGGAGACTGAATTGGAATAGTATAATGATAAACATTAGGAAAGAAAGTTGGGCAGTTATCGTTCTGATCTGTAATATTAATGAAAAGAGAAGTTGTTGAATTTAATAATCCATCAGAAACTACAAGTTGAATATGATAGAAATCTCTAGTTTCACGATCAATCACTATTGAAGGAGATGTAGAGACTACCCCACTTGCAGAATTTATTAAAAAAGGACAATTTAAGATGCATTCAACTATTGCAAACGTTAGGGATATGATTGAATTCTGATCATCATAATCTCTAGCCTTTGCCTGCAAAAAAATTAAATCTAAGAGATTTTCTTCAATTATTGAGTAGTAGGGAGCGTTTAAAAAAGTTGGAACATTATCATTAGTTGGTTGGATTCTAACAACAGCTTTAGATGCAACACTCCAAGCTAGTCCATCAAATACTGATAAATAATAAATTCTGGATATATTATCGGGTTCATTTGCTGAATCAAAAAATGTGATGTTATTAATAATAGAAGATGCGGATGATATTGAGATGGACGGAGTAAAGTTGATACTGCAGATTAAAGACTGATTTAAACAAGTTAATATCGAGTTAATGGATAAATAAAAGAAGTCAGAAAATCTTCCCACTTGGATCCGAAGTTCAGATATAAATACACTATCAGGATCGATAATGGATGCTTGAGAACTAATTAATACAGGAAATCCATTCTCAATGAATATTGTTTGGAAATCGGATCCATTAGATGACAAATCAAGATCGAGTGACGGAGGATCGTTCACAAGTTCAATATCAATAAATATACGAGCAGGGTCACTTATCAATAAACCATCAGATACAGTAATAATAACTTCTCGTGTAATATTAGAAGGCTCTGATTCAGAATTAGAATAAGTCAGCGACAGTAGAAGGTCTCTAAAGCATAATATATCTGATCCTGAAGCGGAAGAAATTCTTATATAATTTTCGTTTTGAATTATGGAAAAAGAGATATTATTAAAAGATAGAGAAATATATTCTGATTCGTTTTGTGGATTATTAAGTGTTATGTTAAGTTCAAAGAGCTGATTGTTATCTACATCTAATATGGAGACGATAGGTAATACAATAGAAATAGTGCCAGAAGATTCACGAAACTGAATTCGACTATCTCGTCCAGGTAGTAATCCATTGAGATCAACTATAGGGGCATCATTGGTTGACATAAATGTTAGTGCTACATAATCAGGTTGACTGGTCAGATTCATGTCATCTCTCACTAATATCTCAAAAGTCCGAATTCCTGAGGTAGGATCACCAGAAGTGATGCTGTGCTCATAAAACACATTCCTCATTAAAGCTTGATAGGCAGAAATGCTAGCAGTACCTGAGAAAACCAAATTATGAGCGTTCTGAACAACAATAAATATATCGGATGGAATTTGACCGAGGAATGACAAAATTTCGCTCGAGTTTTCTGGAGGAGTAGTAACAAAGCTTATTTCAGCTCGAGAGAGAAAAGAGCTATCAACATCAATGATAGTAAGGTTAGGAGAAATTATGACTTGACGATTAAGCTGATCTTCCCGATAACTCACTGTAAACTGATTAATTTGCACCTAATAATAAAATAATAATAATAATAATAATAATAATAATAATAATAATAATAATAATAATAATAATAATAGTCATAATGTGGGATACATCGGTAAGATGGGGACTAAAGCAATCGTAAGCGAATAAAAAAATACTGAATAATTGATTGGCCACACTTACATCTAAGATATCTCAAATACTTGGCAACTCAATTAATGTTAGAGCATAGCCTACTATACATAAGGCCCCACAGTAACTTGAGGATTTTGGACCAGGGATGCGGAGAAAGTCCGAACTATCAAATTGAATAATACCCTACCCAATGGTTTAAAACAGGGGTTTATCTAGGTGCTCGGCCGGCACTTATAAGTGCCAGTCTGGTGTCGTTCGAGAAGCCAAGGTGCTTGCAGTGTGATTCGATTTTGGTGTTGGGTTGCCATCACCCCTGGTTGTCATCACCATTACAAGATAAACCCCTGTTTGGGTGCCATATAACTTTTATCACCTTCAAAAAAGTGCCGGACTGGAAAATCCTAGATAAAACCATGGTTTAAAATACTAATGGTAGATTTAATAACGTATTCTAACCCTTTTAAATGAATATTTACTCATTATTACACTTCATTTTAGTTATTAATAAATGTTTACAATTTCATTTAAAAATAACCCATAAGTGTTAAAAATAATATGTGTAATAAGTAACAAAATTCTTTTTTGTAAATCTGTTTTCAATTTTCTTCTTTTAATTTGCCTACTCTACTAAGTATAAACTCTGAAATATTATTTCTCAAGCTAGAGAATCCTTTTACTCACTATTATTCCCAACCGCTGTTCTGCTCCCAGTTGTAAGAGCAATTATGACAATGAAGAGCAAGTCCCAGTGTTCAGAGTACCACTTAAGCCTGATGAACTTAGACAAGCATGGCTTCGATCTCTCCACAGAGATGGCCTTGATGAACTCAAAGCTGTTTATGTATGTTACAAGCATTTCAAAGATGGAGACATTGAATATACACACAAAATACCCAACGGTGATGGTACCTATCGGGAAATCCCGCGAAAGTGCTTAAAGCTAAAAGAAGGTGCAGTACCATCTATTCTACCAGGATGTCCATCTTACTATTCACCACACTCAGGAACTAAACGCTCTCGTCTATCCCTCGAGTCTAAAAGTGATGAACTCCTCTCTCAAGCAATGAGTCTCAGCCTAATATCAAATGCTGAGGAGAATAAGAAGTTTCTGATCTACACTTTCCAAGACCTGCAAGGTAAGTTACCACTTGTTTCTATTTATGAAACATGGTCATACTGGTATCCGAATCCAAGTACAAGCTAGATACTAGCAATATTTCCATTGATGTTTACTTATCAGTAGAATTTGTCTGTCAAAGCATATCGCAAAAGTGAAATCTTTCCAATATCTCAAATATATCTTAGTGACACTCGCCAACTAGAAATGATATTTATTAAAAGAAATTTCTATTTCACCTCTTAGCAGTACAGAAACGAAAAATAACTCTTCCAATTCCAATTCTAATTCCAATGATTTTCATATTGCATCTGCACAAATTCACATCCAACAAGTTATCGATAAAGTCCAGGCTAATGTGCCTGAGGACGAATTGCATAATTGTCCAGAAATTTGTAGACTTCAATTTATTAAATGCCAACTTGAAAACAGTCTGATACCGAAAAATAGGCGCGCTATAACATATTGACACAAATTTTGTCACTCAAAACACATTTAATTTCACCTACGTGTTATAGATATCTCCAGCGTATGTCCTGCTTATCACTGCCACACTTTAATACATTGGAAAAATTGTATTCCTCCTTTGGACTTGAGAATGAATTTTTCTCTTTCCTTAGACAATCAACGAAATCGTTTTCCCCAGAGCAAAAGCATGTGATCATTCAAATGGATGAGATACATGTAAAATCGGATATTTCTTACAAATGTGGTAAAATATTTGGTTCAAATCTCGATTCTGATGATCCTATGAAAGTGTTTTCGCCATTATGGTGTCCAGTCTATATAAGAAATGGTCTTGTATCGTTCGTCTCTTCAATGTGCATCTGTATCAGCTGAAAAGTTATTTGACATCATCAAATCATGTATTCGTGATGTTGAGGAATGTGGTCTATTCGTTCATGTCATATCTACTGATAACTACCCCCTAAATGTTAAACTTTTCAAATTGTTTTCTACTCTCGGGAAATTGGAAACAAGGGTTCCACATCCTAATGATATACATAGAAGCCTTTTCTTGACATTTGACTTTGTGCACATTCTTAAAACAATTCGTAATAATTGGTTGAATCAACAATCTGAAAGTAAACTCTTTTCGTATCCTGATTTAAATTGTATTTCTATTGACCAATGTACAAATCCTTTGAAAAAACAATTTGCTTCTTTTCGTGACATTCGAATGCTATATAATTCTGAAAAGGATAGCTTGGCAAAACTAGCTCCACGTTTGACTTTAACCTTACTTGGACTTGGGGTCAAAGGTATAAATAGAAAATTCCCACTTTCATTTTCACTTTCAGTTCACTTTCAATTAACTTTCACTTTCACTTCAACATTCCAAGTCCAATTAGGGTTAAAGTCGTGTTATCCATCCATTCTTGAACGTCAAAATATTAAGTTGGTGCTAAAAGTAATTCATGAATCCACCATTGCTGCTCTGGCTATTCAGAATGAACAACGCAGTCCACCATTTAAGTGCCACACATCCGAATTTGTCCAGATTCTTTTATCTCTTTGGAAAATCTTTAATGTCAATGTACCGGGTAAGCGTATTCGATTGAATGATCCATTGTCTAGTCCTTTGACATTTAATGATGAGCGCTTTGTTTTTCTTACCCGCATTGTATATTGGTTGGAAGCTTGTCAATCACTACCTGAGAAAGGTGGAAAACTGAGCAAGCAGACCTTTACAAGCTTAAGACATGCATGCCTTGCGTTGCCTGAGATTACAAATTTCCTAACTGAGAACTGTGGTTATTCTTATCTCTTAACATCTTTCTTACAGACAGACCCGTTAGAACATCATTTTGGTTTATATCGTATGATGTCAGGTGCAAATTATCACATTTCCTATCTTCAGATTTTAGAATCAGAGCGTCGTCTTAAAGTATCCAATATCTTAAACTTGTTTTCCAAGCAAACCGTTTCTAGTACAACATGTTTACAAGAGTTTACTCAATCCTTCTCTTCAATAGAAAGTACATATTGTACCATTGAAGTTGATTTAGATCCATTCTTGAATACAATATCAGACCTCTCTACCATTGAGTGTGAAATCCAGGTACTTCAGTCCTTAGCATTTATTGCTGGCTATTCAATACATCGATACTTCAAATGTTCTCAGCCTTGTCTTATATGTCGGGATATCTTAACTCTCGAAAAAGCTCTCTTTATTGATGATATGTCTCTGTCTCAATTCAAATTATTAGACCTCTCTGATCGTGGATCTTTAAAATATCCTTATGAGATGGTATTATAATGTATCGTAATTGTCTGGAAGATTTTCGTTAACATTGAAAATGATGATGAACTCTTGATGCTATTAATTGAAGGACCATCCAGGAAAATTATTATTGAATTATCAGTACATTATATAATGGCTAGTGAACATTGTGATTTATGGAATAAAGTCTGTTCTTCTTGTGCTGCAAGTGGCTCTTACATCCTTCAGAAACTTATATTCGTAGCTGTTAACTGTTTTTTAGCAAACAAAATTAAAAATTATAATTCACTTGTAGTTGCCAAGGGTGTGGAGAAGCGGAAACTGAAAAAATTTAACAAATAGTATTACCGCAATGATGTTTTCTTTGTCTAATATGTGTATAGTATTTCTTTTGTTTTATTTTCTTTAGATTAGAAGTAGAGCAGATATTCTATCTGGAGGGGAGGATTATCCAGTGGATTATATAGTAAACAAGTGTACATTATAGCATTTTGTGTTTTACTAGTGTTAGTATTGTATAATTACATGTACTGTACTTATTGTGTAGAAATATATTATTAATATTAAAATGAAGTGTAATAATGAGTAAATATTCTTTTAAAAGGGTTAGAATACGTTATTACATCTACCATTAGTATTTTAAACCATTGGGTAGGGTATTATTCAATTTGATAGTTCGGACTTTCTCCGCATCCCTGGTCCAAAATCCTCAAGTTACTGTGAGGCTTTATGTATAGTAGGCTATGGTTAGAGTATACTCTTTTCTATTTTCCAAGTTCATACTGGTTTGAAAGATTTGAGATGGGAATTTGTACTCCAATATTACCAGATCAAGTGGGAATTTGGGTGTAGAAGTGGCTTCAAACGAGGAGGGGGCGGCTGTTGAATGTTTTGGTATAAAACTCGTACAGTCGAGCCTCTCTTATCCGGGCACTCCCGTCCGGAAGGTGCTCGTAACTCGGAATTTGTCCGGATGTCAGAATTACTATTATCCACATGGCAATATTAAAATATTTCTTTTCCAAAATGTCCAACTCTTTCCTAATGAGCCAACTTACAGTAGTAATGGTATAGTTTACTAGGTTAAATACTCGTAACTGGATGTACTATCTAAAGATATCCGGATCTCGACGTAAATGGAAAAATAAGGATAGCTCAATCTGAAAAAATATTAATTCTTAGTTGTATGATAGTGAAGTATTCGTATATATTTAAACTAAGTTGAATCAAATATAGCTTTTTGAACAATTCTAAGAGATAGATTGATTGACTTTGTATCAGGATCAATTTGGAATCAGGACAAAGTCAATCCATAACTCCGAGTTACAGGCACCTCCTTCAACCGAGAGGGTGCCCGCCCGGTTGAGGGAGGTGCCCGTAACTGGGAGGTCCGGATCTGAGAGGGTCTACTGCAGTGGTTCCCAACCTGGGGTCCATGGACCCCTTAGTAGTCCACAGAAGATATCAGGGGGTCCACAGGTTTCGAAATTTTGTGTTATGGTTAATAGGAGGGGGTCCACAGAATATAGGAAATTTTTTATAGGGGGTCCACAGCCCAAAAAGGTTGAAAACCGCTGGTCTACTGTATTAGATATGTTTTTTTAAAAGTGAGCATTATCATTTTTAATTGTATTCGCTTGCTTACAACTGTATATATATATACACATATACACATTAATCGAGTTTTAATAGTAAGGATTAATAGCAGAGAGAAATAATATTTGAATATTTTGTGGTTCGACCAGACTATTCGTAGGTTTTCAGAACAAAGTATCTGAGTTAGATCATTTGAAATGGCTAATATGCATTCAAATATGACGGGTCAAGAATTTCTAACTAGAAATAGTAGACTTTCAATTGAGTTGACTGAATTGGTCCGACTGGAATAGGTCCGACTGCTGTTTCTCCCTTACAGGAATAAGTCCGACTGGAAAAAGTGCGACCAAATTCCAATTCTAGTAAAACTTTTGGTTTATATTATACTCGGCCGATATATATATATATATATATATACAAGGGCGCTTCGCGTGCTTGCGCTGCGCGGCTGGCGGACACTTTGTGTCTGCCGGAGGCGCCCTTCGGGCGCCTGTGGTCACCACTGATTAATTATATGGGAGATGACATCTCTAAATACATCTGTCCTACTGTTATAATCGATATCGCACGAAAAATCACCAAATTTGTCAATTTTTCAATTTTTGATGCGTAATGATTACGTCATAACAGAGTGATGAGTCATCATTTTTTGATGATAGTTGTGCCATATGTGAGATATATTAATATACATAATCTATTAAAATTTCAGCCTTCTATCTCCTATAATGGCTGAGTTATGCTCGAATAACTGTATTGCTTAACTTTGAAAAAATGTGATAATGACGTCATAATTCCATGATGAGTTGACATTTTCGTCTGAACTTAGAACTTACTGGAGCCATGCCAAATATCAGCTTTCTGTGCCTGGCAGTTTCTTCAATCAATTCGTTACAGGTATATATATATACAGTAGAACTCGGTTAGTACGTACTCGGGATAAGACGTACTTCAGCTTAGTACGTACTACAAACTGTATTGCATACCTATATTTTGCTGAAATTTAATGGAGTGTGATGAATATTAAGACAATAGAGGTGGAAAATAGTGATAGTTCTCTCTCTTACTACAAACTAACATGTATACGAATAGTTCTTCATATTAATTATGACCCAATCTCCCGTGGTTATGTTGGATGTTTTCTTGTCTGTATCATACTTCTTCTTAGCCCCCCCGATCGGGTGCACTCCTGGTTTTCTGCAATTTCACTCAATTCTTTCCTCTTCTTTACCGTTGTTTCGAGATACTGACTGGCTGACCCTGTAACTTGTGTTGGAGTATTACCAGTGCTAATGAGCATATCGATTGGTGATCTCGGCTGACTGCCAAACGCCAACATGTGGAGATATTTTACTTGACGCGTTGTCCAGATTATTGCAGTAGAAAGTAACCTCTGGAAACAACGACGGTCAGGAACCCTTTTCTAGGTGGCGTTCGAGCATCAAACAACGTATCGCTTGTTTGACCAAGCCATACATACATACATAACACACACCTACTTTTATTGAATTGTACAGCGCACTTGAACATATTAATATGGAATCTGCGCTATATAAATGTATATTATTATTATTATTATTATTACAGTGTGGTGTGACGTTTAGTAATCCCTAAGTTGTGGCATAGTTCGTGCACCGCTAACTCACCCACATTCTTCCCCTGATCTGTGAGCATAATATTTGGTACGCCATATCCACGATAGACCCATCCTTCCATGAATGCGTTAACGATGGATGAGGCGTTCTGGTTTTTCAACGGGATTGCTTCGACGTAATGTGAAGAGATCAACTATGAGTAAGAAGTACCTGTAGCCGCCATTGCGCAGTGTCGTATTCAGCAGGTTATTAGTAAATTGACCTCCGTTATCTGTCTGGAAGATGTGAGGTGCTGCATGTCCACAGAATATAGAGATCATAAGTATCATTGTTAGTTTATATTGTATTACCTATAATATTTTTTAATTCCCAATTTATTCATCCACACGTATTTTTCTCACAGCGATATGCCAAATAGGTGTGTGTAGCCAACTGCTGTTCCATTTACGACGGCACTGATTACGTTCCAGTGTTTGAAATGTTGAATCATTGGTCCAAAGAAATGCAAGATGAATGGCAAAGGTTTCTCCATAGAGATGATGCATGGAAATTGGCGAGAGTCTTCTTCTGTGCGAGACATTTCTGTGACGAGGATATACTACTTCACTTCGATATATAATAAATTATTTGTTTACTTTTGTTTACATTAGATACATAAAGTAAACAAGCAAGCGAAGCGCGCTTGTTATAGTTAACAGTCTGAGCCTAGGCGTCCGTAGGACGCCTCTGGCTGGCACAAAGTATTCGCCAGCCGCTCAGCGCAAGCAAAGGAAGCGCGCTTGTATTATATAAACTATGTTGTGATATTCCATAGTCGTTTTGACTTCATTTCCTGGTGAAACCGATAACCTTTGGAAATTAAACTGATTGATATCGATTGTTTTCCCCTCTCATCTTCAAACCAATAGGGATCAATTATTCCTTTTGAAATCAGTGTTACCAAGGCTGTAACTATGGGGCTGTGTAGAGGCTTCTTTTGTGTGTTTAAATAAGGATTTTCTGACTCCAGAACCTATAATTCTGTCGGTTTACTAATACATTCAGGTAGAAGCAAGTCCTGCGGAACTCGCGGCGAACTCCTACAATTTATCTATTTCGATGATATAATTCCACCATCTTTTTTTTGGTATCACTCGAAAACTCACACAAATATCATGAACTCCTGAACAAGATGCTAAAATATTGAACCAGTTGATTCTATACATTTGGGTGTACAGGGGTGGTTCCCAGGGGGGAATTCGAGCTTTTGACCGGTTGATTCTACAGCCCGGATTTCATTGGACCGACCTAAGCCAAATAATTGTAATGCCCCTGCCTTGCCAGGGGCTTTGTAAATTCCTGCGACCGCCCCTGCCGGTATGTATTCTATGTTAGTGTTAAGTATGTTTCATAAGTAGTGAGAATACCAGTGGCAGTATGTATGGATGTCCATGGTTTAATGGTTAAAATGTTAAATAGATTTACAAAATATGAATTCTTACCATAGGTGCATCATTGGTTAACAAAATAAATACAGAAATAACTAAAGGATTTGATTCTAAATCCCCATCGCATACTATAATGGATACAAATCTTGTATCAGGGTGGGGTTCTGCAGCATTGTTTGAAAAGGTAAGAGTTTCAAGTATTGATAAAAAGTCAAGAATTGTTTGGTTTCCAATAGCCTAAAAAGGATAAATAATGTAATAATTATAGTTAAACATATATAAAATGGGTATGCCCAAGGGCATAGGGAGGGGGGACAGGGAGGCAGCTGCCCCCCTGGCTGGATAAAGTCTGAATATTTATTTAGTAAATTATAAAATAATTGGTGAGTGGGGAGTGTTATCGGAGGTAATTTGTATTTCTAGAACCTCAAAATTAGATGAATCTGTCAATTGTGGGACAAATTATTGTCAGTTTCCAGGGGCTTTGCCCCTGGACCCCACTGGGGGACTTACAGCGCCCCCAGACACCCAGCTGGTTGATATGCCCCAAAATTCCTGGCTACACCCATGCCATAGCTCTATAAGGAATTAGTTTTGGAAGACAAGGAGACCAGTTATCTGATAATTGGTATATATTGAAAAGACCTAAGATCCATTTATCCCTCAATCCCGATACCACAGATTCCCGGATTAGCATCGCACATTTGTAATATAATACTAAATACTAAGGATTCAAAATTGATTCTACTAGTATACAGTCGACTCTACTTAACTGGGACTCATAAGGAATCGGTATTTTGTCCCGATTAAGTGGAGTTGCCAATTCATCAGTGATGCAATTAAGGTTTCCAATTCCTGACAATTTTTCAATCCTGGGTTTTCAAGACTAACATACTCCTCAGTCCAGGGATCGCAAGAGTAACATCGCACATACGTTTGTAATAATACAATGGTGTCTCCAAAATGGACTTATTATTTCCTAATAAGATATATCGTGACCTACATTTTAAAAAGCCTATTCAATAGGCCTTATAAAATGTGAATATATATACAACTATAGCATTCTATACACTAAGGCAGTGGTTCCCAACCTGAGGTCCATGGACCCCTTAGTGGTCCACAGAAGATGTCAGGGGGTCCACAGAATATAGGAAAATTGCTATAAGGGGTCCACAGTCAAAAAAGGTAGAAAACCGCTGCACTAAGGCAAGTGTGCTGATTAGTGGACTTGGACTAGGGATTGGTTAGATCAGTCAAAATTGATTTTCTAAAAATGCTTCGATTATGCTGGTATATATCTTCGTACATTATATACAAATCGTTTTCATGAATTCTACATCGATTTACATCAAAAAGGTTTGAGGATAGCAGTGTAGTTAATTTGTGGTTGAACAAATTTAAACCAACCACATTACTTTTATACATTAACATACTTATTTGTATTGTTTTAAAATCAACCACATTAATTATATATTTATTTACTACCTTGATGTAAAGTTCTACATATCACTGTCTTTTCATATGCACAAATCAAACTCAATCTGAAACACTCCTGACTGCTCATACGTATCAAATTATTATTACTCTTTCGAACGACAATGTCATGTCCAGGCTGCAAGTCTAATTATAGAAGTCAAGCAGAATCTAACTCTGAAAATCTGAAACTGAAGAATGGTTTAGAGCAATTCCACGCCCACGAAAGGACTGCAAACACGCAAATGAGAGTAAGTCTCTATAATTATATTTCACTGATTGTCAGATTTACACTTCTACTCACCGTTTAGGTATGTGTACATCATTTCAAACCAGATGACATCGAGATTTGAGAGAACCATTACCTACAATGACGGGCTTCGCACTGTTACAGATTCCAGAGATATAATAGCTCTTAATAAACTGCAGTACCCAACCCAGTACATTCCCCAACCTTCCTATCTATGTGAAACCAATTCCAAGCTAAGAGACTATCTTTGGATCACAAAGAATGTTTGCTGATGGAATCTGCCTACTCTAAGAGTATTACTGACAACGAAGAAAAGGTAGATAAGTTCTTAGTTCATTTCCAGATCTTATTTCTAGATTAAATTTAATCGACCTACGAAACGGCTGGATAGCTCCTGTGTAGCAACTTTTATTTTTTATTGAGATAGTTATTACAGAAACCGGACCTTTCATGACCGATCCATGTCAATTAGCGACGAATTATATACAAAGCTTTTGAAATAAAACGTCACAATTCCGATCTCGCGAAACAATGAGTTACTATATCGAGAGTTGCTATATATTTGTTGATGCTCTACTGCAGTGGTTCTGAACGTTTTCAGTCAGTATACCCCTTGGTGCGAAAATGAGGTTTCACGTACCCTCTAATTTTTGTTTTATTTGTTTCTTGGTTTGGTTTGGGATGAACTGCATGAATATATTGCTTGATTTAAAAAATTTACCGCAGGTACCCCCTGGGGGTGCTACGCGTACATACCCCAGGTTCAGAACCGCTGCTTTACAGGGTGTTTCAAAAGTCTTGGCCCCTTGAACATTTTAACTTAAATACTACATAAAATACATGGTGAATTCCATTCACTTTGAGTTTCATTTGCCAATATAATCACCTTTCAATTATAGTACTTTCCTAATTCGATTTGGCATACTACTCACTAAATTATCAAAGAATGATTTCGATATTATTATTTTAGCGGCCCGATTGATAATTTTTTGATTTCTAAGTTTGTTTTCATGGCTCTATTAGAATAGGTACCAAGACATTTGAAACACCCTGTATGTACTGATAATTATCTATACCCGTTACAAATATTATTTCGAACCAAAGTTAGTACCTAATTATTGTATTATATTCTTATAGATAAATCCCCCGATATGATCTATCACTCCTGTATCTACAACCGTCTGAATGAATTCTCTACTTTATCATTATCGAGGAACTCCACTAACAGCTACAATGACACTTATTCAAGACGCATCGGAATTACATTCTACCCTTATCATCATATCTCGCTTCTACGCAAATTTCTAAACTATCTCTATGCTCATTTTAACTGTGAATCATATGTTATCAATTGTACTTATTTATGCTTGATTATTTATTAATTTACTTACTACACATGTCCACTATGTATAAAATTATCTCCAGACCATTCATGATTTCATAAAAGGGAAGTAGGTTATTAATTATTTACTTAAGATGGGTAGTTACAGCAAATTTACAATTGTATTATAATTTTGAAATAAAAGTAAACCAACTGATCTAACCAATCCCTAGTCCAAGTCCACTAATCAGCACCATTGCCTTAGTGCAGTGGTTCTCAACCGGGGTGCCGCGGCACCCTGGGGTGCCATTTGCTTCCTCTAGGGGTGCCGCAGGCCTTACCACACTTACATACTGCTTTATTTTCTTTTCTATTGATACCATTGTCAATGTTGAATTTGATGATTGTCCTCTGACAATCCTCTGGAATAATTTATTACACAATATTCACAATAATTTCCTAGTTTATTAATTAGTTATTCTATAATAAAGTCGTAATAATTCAAATCAATCTCCACTTTTAATATCATTTGTTCATTGGCCTGCCCCTAAGTCAAATTAAGGGGTGCCGCTGAAAGGTATAAGTTTAGAAAGGGTGCCGCGAGAAGAAAAAGGTTGAGAAACACTGCCTTAGTGTATAGAATGCTATGGCTAAGCAAATATAATTTTAAGAATTTTAATCCCCATCTCTACTTCTTCCATTGTATATTTGATACTAGAACTTATATGGAGTCGGCTATAAAATAATCTTTTAGCATAGCTAACTAAATAAGGTTCAGTATCAAATGTACCATGGATGAAGTAGAGGTTGGGGATTAAAATTAATAAAAATATTTTGGCTTAGCTTATAAGCTATGTAATGTCATTATTCTGATCAAGACTTCCATTTCCCATTATTACATACTCCAAAATCTAATGATCTTAAACGCCCCCATATACGTTGCAACAAAGTTGCATGCAATAATTCAATATGCACGATACAAGAATTTAATGCAATTTTTCTTTGTGCAACAATGTTGCATGCAACCTATTTTTCATCAAACAATGTTTCATGAATTTAAAATTACATTTTTGCTTGATTCAAATAATATATATTAAAAAATCTTTGTGCTTAGTAATATAAATATTTATTTGCTAAATTTATTTCGCTTCCTTCAATTTCCAGGAACATATTTAATCACTTGAGACTATTAATTCACAATAAAAGAATGACACTATATTTAAACTAGTTATCGTCATAATAAGAAATATAATTTCCAGGCAACATGTTGCACGCAAGGGATTATCTAGGAGCGCTAGACGCTCGTTTAGGCGTATCATCTTAAGCCTCAAAGTGTTTAGGAACCTGAAAATCCAGAATGATTCATAATTTACCGTATATGATGATGGTATTTATCGATTTAGGCGAATGAAAATTTAAGTGTTTGAGATTAGGAGCGTATCCCTTGAGGACTGTATAATACCCTGGTTGCACGAAAATAGAACTGTTCTATTTCCATGGTACATTTTGCATGAAAAATTCACCATACACGATGCTACAAAGTTGAATGCAACTTTGTTGCATCGTGTATGGGGACCTTAAGTTTTATAATTTTTTAATATTTATTGATATTATTTAGAACAACAATGTATTTTGTTTAATTATGCTAAATTATGTAGTTAACCATTCGCTTTTCACCTCATCTACTTAACTTCGGAAGAGAGCCTTCTTCTCCATTGGACACGTGGTGCAAAAACCTGAGAGGGTGAAAGCAACAGCCACGGGGAGTATTTTGGGGTTCCGAAGAGGAAGAGAGTAGAACTTAATAAAATGTCAGGGAGAATCTATCAAGAGCCAGAATGTGATACAATCTGAACAGGAAAGGAGGCGACATCGAAAGGGGAGACTGGGTCATGCTTAAGAAGAACAACATACGAAACTCACTATCAATTAAGTCTAGTGGACCTTTTGAAGCTTTTTGGAAAGAAAGGAACCAGATATTAAGTAACAGCTAGAACGAAATGAAAATTGGTACACCTGGTTATATAAAGAAGTTCAAGGGTTCGGATACTCACCGTGATCTCACCTCGTTGTCCAAGACCTACAAATAGATGTGAAGTCTCAGGCTGAGCGCGACACAACCTGGAAGACGGGAAGACAGAATCTGGTGATGAATCGAAGATGACAAAGAGAACCAAACTAACCCACACGAAGAGGCAGGGAGGAGACCGCCCAAAAGGCATAACTGGATTATTTTAATATTGACACCACCCAGTGAGGGTGGGATCCGGTAGGAAACCGGCACCAGTATAATTTACAGAATACATTATGTTTCAATAGTTGTTTTTATTGACTATCCAAACCCATCGAAGAAAGAGAACAACTATCAAAAAATGATAACTTTAATAAATGTTAAGTAGGCCATGGTGCCCCACTTCAATTAGGCTACGCCCCACCAGTGGCGGAGAGTGATTTGGTGATGGTGGCCGAATAGTATGAATCTTGTCATTTGATATACAGTGGAACCTGTATATAACGGCCACCCAAGGGACTGGACAAAATTGGCCGTTATACACAGGTGACCGTTATATACAGGTTATTGTCTCAATCCCCAAAAGGAATCAACGTAGTGCAATTAGGGTTGTAAAGGGTGGGAAACTTTCCGGGAATATTCCCGGGAATTTATAAGACCTGGAAATTTTCGGGAATTTTGGGAATTTTCGTTTTTCTTTAATAATGAGAAATATTCAAAGATTTTACTGTGCCGACTATAATATTGTATAGTGGCCCAGTTCTGAAATGCATTATTTTATTTGTTTGTTTGTATTTGTCAATAGACCTATCCTGGCTACACCATTATACATTAAATTTGGCAAGTAGATATGAAAAGTCCATCCAATTTGCATCTCGGTATATGATTTTCTTACCAGCCACAATTTTGTATTCAATATTTTGAATTGTAATGTCATTCACGAGAATCACAAGATTCAGAACAATTATAGCCAATATACTTTTCATTTCAAAAGGGTTAAATAAAACTCGGTTAAAATTTGTCAGATATTTATTGACTAGAGCTGTAGCCAATATATTTTATAAGCTATAAGCTTCTGTTTATCTCATATCAGTTTTAACTTAATACAGTCAGGGTCACTTATTATGAACCCGCTTAATATGAACATTCGTTTATTATGAACTAACCTCCTGCTCCCAATTTCATATCTAGATAGGATTTGTATTGAACCAAGTTCGCTTAATATGAAATATCTCTATTATGAACATATTTTTTGGTTCCCTGGTGGTTCATAATAAGCGATCCTGACTGTAATGACTAGTCAAAAACGTATTTGTTGACTATTTGATAGGTTCCCCGATTGTTATATGTACGTATATAGAAGAATCGGATAACTTATACTTGCAACTAGTATTCGATTTTGTATTACATTTATTATTGATCCATCTTGAATCAGTTCGGCACTGGTTGTATAATTTACATTTTTTACATGTTTCAGTTATTTTTTGAGTATTTAGAGGCAAATAAAGAAAGGTTTTAATTGAATTCAATTTATTACCTCAGAGAAATGCCTCGGGAACAATCAGATTTATTTAAACACTATGCAGAAATTTCCAGGTCTTATAAATTCCCGGGAATATTCCCGGAAAGTTTCCAAAATTCCCGGAAAGTTTCCTGGCAAGTTTCCACATTTGAAAATTCCCGGGAATTTTGCAACCCTAAGTGCAATAAATATAAGTTTTTAGAAATCCATTACTTGAAGTAATTATATGAAACTTGTTTATCGTTCGTAACAGGTCCTGTAATAAACACATAAAAAGGTGAAAAGGTGATAGTCATTATAGACAGTTTTAGGGTCAATAAGGGACTACAAACGGGTGGCCGCTGGCCGCCCGCCTTGAGCAGGTGACCACTATACACAGGTTCAATATTATGGAATTTCGGACGGGACTGTTGATTGGTGACCGCTATAGACAGGTGACCGTTATATAGAGTGGCTGTTATAGCAGGTTCGACTGTATTTAAGAATAAAGCTATGGATGCAAACAAACAAAGCTTCAGTTATACCTGTATTTGTGCAACAAGATGTCGAAAGGAAATATCCATCGTAATCAGTCGAATTTTAAAGCACTACCCCGATGTTCCCGCAACAAAAAAAAACACTCAGTGACAACGAATGTTAAAGGTGTGAACACACGATATTAGTATGGAGTGCAGTTTAATATCATTGAGTTAATTAATTTTTTAACCATTCATGATATACCATAAGAACATACGTATTACCAACCTAGTATATAAACACGGTTTCTAAGTACCTCAAATTATGTTAAAAATCAGCATATATGTAATTGCAAAGATATAGGGCGAATTTAATTTTCTAACCTATTATAGATATATGTTAAGCATAATTATTATATACTGACTGTTCAAGTAGAACCGAGCTGTGGTCGAGGTGATTAGAATTCTTCAAAATTTCTTAAATTTCTACTTGCTATTAAAATCTGTCTCGGTCACTTAATTTTATGCAATCTTTAGTATAGAAAAATTACACAAAAATAATTACCATGATCGAAATCAGTGTAGAATTGAGTTGCTTGATGATGAATCGATCAGGAATAGGAGGAAAAACTTGAAGTAAATCAAGTTCAGGTTGAAGAGATGAAAGTGTAATATTGGCACTTCTTAGAAAAATACTGTCAACATCTACAATGCTAAAGTTAGTATCAGCTAAAAGTTGAATATTAGAAGTGCTAGATTCTGTGTAATTAACAGTTATAAATGAAGGTGAAAGAAATGGTGAGTCGTTGACTGGGATAATATTCATCACGAGTATATTAGATTCAATGGAAAAAGGACTAGTTGAATTGTTTGTGCTGGATATTCTACTGGATTGATCCCATGCGAGAAATGTAATCGTACTTGAGCCAGTTTGATGAAGATTAGGTGATAACCTATCAAAGATATCATTCATAAATCTGAAGACAATACAAGTATATTTTTAGGGAATTTCAAGAGAGTAAAATTCAGATTACGCGTAGACTTCAGTTAAAAATAGCAACAAAGAATCACTTTCAAAACTGTAAAAATCATTAGTGGTAAAGTCGTGGTTTGGGGGTGTTAACAAAATTGTTAAAAAAAGGGAAATGCTAGATGCATGTTTCGAATAATTTCAAAATTATACAGATTATGTCACCAAAACCCTACATTATGCATTATATTTAGAAATTTTACCAAATCCGCTTACATAAGATCATCTTTAATTGTTTCTATAAAATGCAACCTTCGGGATAATCGAGAGATAACAATCGTGGAACCTGACCGATTTGCTAACATTGGTTATGGCACAAGTCACCTTGATTATTAAATTTGGCCATAGATTAGGGGATAACCCCATTATAATATTTCATAGAAAGTTACTTTAGCCCATATATAGTACATTTAATAATATTTCATATTGTTATAATCACTCGGTTAGTGTTTGATTTATTACTAGCTGCTTTACTATCTATTTTCACGATATCCACTGTTCTCTTTTCGGATGTAGAGTAACTATTCCCCAGATCGTGTAAATTGTGGACCTGTTTTAGTAGTCAGAAGAGATTTTATGTTTTAACAAATTGATTATTCTGAGAATATGAAAAAAACAGTTGGAACGGGACAGGACTGCTCATTCAAGAAGATAGTAACCCATTGAGATGGGACTGAGGACGGAGGGTTAATCTTCTTCAATCCTGTCACGATCACACTCATAAAATTTTATTATTTCAATTTTTCCATTGTCATTTTGTGCAAGCGTCAATTACACACTTAATTCTGACATTCAGAGCATAAATCTTGGTGAAGGAGACCCCCCAAGAACTCAAAACCACCAAAAAGTTCATCATATTTCGGTGCAGGGCATTTTATTCAAACAATTCGTATAGTAAGGATAGCATACAGTTCCTGTCCACGATTGGCCATATAAATGTGCTATTAATGTATACAAGCTCGCTTCGCCTGCTTGCGCTGCGCTGGTGGCGGACACTTTGTGTCCGCCGGAGGTGCCCTTTGGGCGCCTGTGGTCACCATTGATTAATTATATGGGAGATAACATCTCTAAATACGTCTGTCCTACTGTTATAATCGAGATCGAACGAAAAGTCACCAAATTTAACAATTTTTAAAATTTTGAAGAGTAATGATGACGTCATAACAGAGTGATGAGTCATCATTTTTTGATGAAAGGTGCATCCATAGCCTACTGTATATAAGGCCTCACAGTAACTTGCGGATTTGGGACTAGGGATGCGGAGGAAGACCGTTGAACTAATACATGAGCTGCCTTAAATCATTTACAAAGTACAATAGAGCTTAGGAATGTACTACCAGCATATATAAATATGGTGTCAAAGTACCCATATCCGTTGTTAAAATTTTGATTCGTCACCATATAGTTGCGCAATAGGTTATATTTGTGACAAATTTGGTGATTTTCAGAGGCCCTTTAGGGACACTTATAAGTGTTTTTATTATAATTTTTTTCGCATAGAACTTAGATGTGAATGGGTTAATGCGAAAAATTTGGAATTTTTTCATGGAATGTTGGTACATTCCAGTGTTGCTATGGAAACGTGTTTTGGTCAGTTGGTGTTATATCTTGAAAACCGCAATAGCTAGACATTCAAATGTAATTCCATTTGATAGCGAATATACTACTTCCTATTAAGTGAAAATATAATTTCGACCTCTAAATTCAATAGTTTACGAGATATTCGACAATGTACCATATTGGTCACATTTGATAATTTGTCGAATATCTCATAAACTATTGAATTTAGAGGTCGAAATTATATTATCACTTAATAGGAAGTAGTATATTCGCTATCAAATGGAATTACATTTGAATGTCAGCTATTGCGGTTTTCAAGATATAACACCAACTGACCAAAACACGTTTCCATAGCAACACTGGAATGTAGCAACATTCCATGAAAAAATTCCAAATTTTTCGTATTAACCCATTCACATCTCAGTTCTATACGAAAAATTTTATAATAAAAACACTTAGAAGTGCCCCTAAACGGCCTCTGAAAATCACCAAAATTGTCACAAATATAACCTATTGCGCAACTATATGGTGACGAATCAAAATTTTAACAACGGATATGGGTACTTTGACACCATATTTATATATGCTGGTAGTACATTCCTAAGCTCTATTGTGCTTTGTAAATGATTTAAGGCAGCTCATGTATTAGTTCAACGGTCTTCCTCCGCATCCCTAGTCCCAAATCCGCAAGTTACTGTGAGGCCTTATATACAGTAGGCTATGGTGCATCATATGTGAGATATGTTAGTATACAGATTCTATTAAAATTTCAGCCTTCTATCTCCTATAATGGCTGAGTTATGCTCGAATAACTGTATTGCTTAACTTTTAAAAATGTGACAATGACATCATAATTCCATGATGAGTCGACATTTTGCTCTGAACTCAGAACTTACTGGAGCCATAGCCAAAAGACTCCCACATGCCAAAAATCAGCCTTCTGCGCCCGGCAGTTTCTTCAATCAATTCGTTACAGATATATATATCTATATATATATATATATATATATATATATATATATATATATATATATATATATACAATCATCGAGTTTTAATAGTAAGGATATCCCTTTTCTTTGATACATTAAGTCCATCTAGATTTTAACACTTGGGTTCCAGAATAATAAAAACGAGATGACATCCTTAGTGCTTTCAGCTCACTGTAAGAGTATAGGCTCAGATTACATTACCGAAGCAATGTAATTGAGAGTAAATGCCAATGACTAGAGCGAGGTTAGAACTCGCGACCTAAGTCTTGGTATTCAAACGCCCTAACCACTGCACCACCCAAGCAGATACATTTGAATGTAGTATAGCTCTTGAGGTTTGACCTGAAGATATGACCTCAACTGACCCAAACACGTTTTCATAGCAACACTGGAATATAGTAACATTCCATGAAAGAATTCCAAATTTTTCGTATTAACCTATTCACATCTCAGTTCTATGCGAAAAACTTTATGATAAAAACACTTAGAAGTGCCCTTAAACGACCTCTGAAAATCACTAAATTTGTCACAAATATAACCTATAGCGCAACCATATGGTGACTAATCTAAATTTTAACGGATATGGGTACTTTGACAACATATTTATATATGCTGGTAATACATTCCTAAGCTCTATTGTGCTTTCTTAATGATTTAAGGCAGCTCATGTATCAGTTCAACCATCTACCGCATCCCTAGTCCCAAATCCGCAAGTTACTGTGAGGCCTTATATACAGTAGGCTATGGTTTATACAATATCATATTTTTATCCCTAAATTATCTCTTACAATCATAGCTCCTGCAATCTTATCATCGAGCCATTCAGGTTTCTTCCTATACTTGACTCGACGCTCACGATATGGAGCATATTTATTCAATACATCTGATCAAATTTATATCAGATATCCAGAGAGTCATTTGGACCTGTTAATGATCGAGTATAGACCAGGGAACTTTGGATATATCAGATATGAAGATTTCATCATCTATTTTTGTACTGTTTCCATACTTGATTGTAATATGTCGTCTTTTGTTTCTGTAGCCGGACTTTCTAGTAATTATTTCCGGGATTTTGATAGAGCTTATATTCTCATCATTTGACAGAAACAAGTGACCCAATATTGACTCAGTTTTTCTAGTTATCCTTGTTGGTTGATCTATCAGCTGCTTGAGACCCAAATGATCACTCATTAGATTTATCCTGTTTCTTGATTCATAGTATCTATTTTTAGGTTTAGATTAAATAACCTAAGATAATGATCTCCCTTTCTTCTAAGAGAGTGGATTCCGCGAAGGATTCATATTGTGTGAGTCATATAGATGCATGTAGTTATGAATGGTCATTTATAAACCGTGCATATTAGTATAAAACTTATTTTATTCAAGAATACCTGTATATAAGGCTGTCAGACATGGGGCAGTAATGGCCGCCCCACTTTTGACGAGGCTTTTTTGTATGAAGTTTTGTAGATGTTTTATAAAGCAAATAATTATTTCCAAAGAAATATGCAGAACATCACATTCCTGGTTCGTTTCTTCACTTTTAGAAAGTGTTACTCAACCATATTAACTAAATTATTCTCAGTTCAAAATAAATGATACGTACTTACTATAGGAGAGAGTCACTCATCTGAACCCTCTTTGGTCTCACGATTGGATAACTCTACTGTACAACAATCGAGTCTTAATAATTTGAGATGCTAAAAAATATTTATATGGACTATCGTGCCAGATAATACTTTTTTTCTGAATATCGTGAATTTAATTAACTTTACTATTTCATCCAAAAAATGAAGGGTACGCAATTGCCTAATGTGTATCAGAACGCTATGCAGAGCCATATACTATAATATCCGATTAACCAAACACAGGGCGATATACTATACAAAATATACAACTTTATGTACTGCAAAATATTTATTCATAATATAGTAATAGTAAATGATGTTAAATTGGAAATGCAAAATAAAGTTTAAAATGTAAATAACGTTGAATAGTCTTTTTAAAATTGCAAGGCATTTTAATATATTAATAGTAAACTAACCTAATTCTACAATCAGGAACCAGGAGTAGGGGACTTGCTCTGGATATATTGAAAGGTAAAGGCTCCCATTCGGATTGATTTCCTGATAAACTTGTCTCCCATATCCCAAAGGAAGATTCAAACGCTGTCACAGCTATACCAATATCAATATCGTCGACATCATTAACAATTTCAAACAAAACATCTCGAATTGTATTACCAACATTGTTAAATGAAGAGATATCCTCTAATATATGTCTCAATACAGGTGAAGAATTAGTTAAGACTGGAGCTCTATTCAAATAAACAACTGATAAAATAGTATGGTTCAATTCATCACTGAAACTTGATGTTTCGAATAGGACACCATTCTCATCAAAAGAATCGCATAAATTTCTTGTGCTGCTGTTATCCCACACACTAAAATGAATTACAATAAAATTTAAATATTCTTCAGAAGATAAAATGATTAACTAATCTATACATTTTATAAGATTTGGAACTACTAATATGCATTTGGAAAATATCCATCACAAAAAGAATGATGCTGCTAATCTTCCGAGGTGATGACACATACACTAGCCGAACAGAAGCATTTAAACACTTCACTATTTCACATATGCAACTAAAACGAGTTTATTCATGAAGACGAATCCTTCTAAACGGTATGGGATACAACTAATCGGGTTTCAGGTTCGAAATATGCACATTCGAATAGTCATAGTGAAATACTATTTCTAAACAATTATTTATTCCCAACGTTTTCTAATTCTCAAGAAGTGCCAGTTTGTGTCACATATGCCCATTTTAATCATTATTCATGATGGTGATGGTGATGATGGTGACATCTGGTTGCAAAGGTTGATAATTTTATTCATTGGGATTAGCAATTTATTAGAATGCTTCAACTATGACTAATTCGAATGCGTAGATTCTTGAAATCAGAATCTTAGTATCTCTTAGAGTTTGATTGTATTTTGTATGTCATATGATCCTCCAAGGAATGTGGTCGGGCATTCTCAACCTGCTTATCAATTTGGTTGCATGATTACAGATTATCCAGCGTCAGCATAATATCAGCATAATATTGCCACTTTTACCTGGGTTCTTTTCTATTTATAGTCTGGACCCCAAATTTATATGGCTTCCCCGCCCAAAATGGCTTAAATAGGAAATGACGCAAAACATTCCTGGTATAGGCGGGGATATATATACACTGCCCTACCAAAAGTAGACACCCCAAAATTCCCATACAAATTGTATAAAGAGTATCTATTTTTGGAGTCAATAGTAATAAATCAGTAACAGTTTGACTAAATTTGGCTTAAAATTCATATTCACACATTCGATTTAATCATGTTATAGTCTTTCAACTCAATTACTCTATTTAAAAGTTAAATATTTTTAACCCGTAACACCTAGTGCAACTAACGCTATCATACATAGTGGCATTTATATATGATATGTGGCACAATGACACAATGTGTTTGAAGGAGAGTAATTGAGTTGAGAGCTTATAAGGTTCGTAATTTCAATGTGAAGAAAACGAATTTTTTTAAAAAAATTAGTGTATTTGATACTACATATTAAAAATTGTTGACTTCATAAATAGATTAGATTATAATCTAATTTGAATTTAATAATATTGTTGGCGTAAGATTATAAAAATTGACATTTTCTATACCGCTTCATTCTCATCATAGTAAAATATTTACGACATCGAACAAACCATGCTTGTCAATGATACCTCTAAGTAACAATTTATTCATATAGATTAATTTTTTCATATTGTATAGCTATTAAAAAGATGTGTATATCTTTTGACTCATATATACTGCATATACTCGAATAATCGCCCCTAAAGAGGGTCTTAATTTAAAAAAAAGATCTCTTAGAATAAATAAACTCTCCTGTATATTCATCTCTAATCACTCTTGTGGTCATCTGTTTGTCTCACTTTTTGAAATATTTTTCTTTTCTGATAAATGGGGTTAAACTTAATAAAACACCGGCTACGATTCGTGGATATAAGGTGCAAGGCTAGATTCGGTTAACCGGTTAACCGGCTAAACGCCGTCAATCTCGGTTAACGGTTAAGGAAATCTTAGATCGGTTAGCCGATCTGCTTTATTTTCTAAATATTCATATTAATTTCTTTGTTTTACGAAGGAGATTCAAGAATACTGCTTCTAAAAATTTGTAAATGTAATATAATTCCTATTTTCTAACCATAAAGTATATTTCGAGACCACTGAAAATTATCAATTTTTTCAATATCAGGTTAAAGCTTAGTCCAAAATCCATATTTCAACCAATTAATACTAGTATCGGTTAACCGCCCTGGAGGAAACCAATATAACCGAACCATAAAATCGGTTAATCAACCCCAGCACTGTAAGGTGTTTATTTCTTAACTCCTTTCGATTAATTTAAAAAAGTTTTGAGATTAGCTTAGCGACTATACCAAGTTACTTTTGTAAGGCCTGGCATTATCGCACAATGATATGAACCATCTTGTTTGTGAATCCGCTCTGTGCTCCCAGTAGTACTTTCAACTGCTTAAGTAGTTTTTGGCATAAATTCTCGATTGATAGTTTCAACTTTGGGACCATTAATAAGGCGACCTTTTGCATCGAAGAAAATCAAGTACAGAACCTTCTACTGAAGTCCGACCTTGGATATCCGGCGACTAGTATCTTTTTGTAACCCAAACCTTATTTTCCCCCTAGATAGTTTTGAGATTGTTTTTCTGTACATTTGTCATGCAATGAGGGAAAATGTTGCCAATATGTATCACTTTTACAAGAGAAGTTTTCGAAGCTCTCGTTGAAATCCTTAAACTAATTGCTATCCTGTTTACTGCTACTAGTATATGCGGATCCACTGTATTTCAGAGATATTTTCAATGGTGCCGTGAGATTTTGGAGATTTTGAAAGCTATCTTGCAAGGTCTCCTACTTTCACGAATCAGTTTCGTCTAATCCTTCACTGAGGAATATTGAAGAATTGCATCTCTGTATACTAATTCCAAGTTCGATAGAATATCACTAGGAGAAAACCCGAGTTGATTGCTATATTTTATATACTAGTTCCTTTGCTGGAGTTGACTATAACCGCCGTCGATCTCGGTTAACGGTTAAGAAAATCTTAGATCGGCTAACCGATCCGCTTTATTTTCTAAATATTTACACTAATTTCATTATTTTTCGACAGAGATTCATGAATATTACTTCTAAAAAATTAATAATCATTAAAATTTCTATTTTTAATCATATGGTATATTTCGAGACAACTGAAAATTATCAAATTAATCACTAACAGGTTAAATATTAGTCTAAAAATCCATGTTCCAACCAATTAATATTGACATCGGTTAACCGGTTAACCGCCCTAAAGGAAACCAAAATAACCGAGCCCTAAAATCGGTTAACCAACCCCAGCCCTGTTGTAAGCACACTTCCAACCCGTATGTGAGAGTATTTTTTGAGATTCTTCTTTTAAACCCTCGCCTGGCTAGGTCTCAAAAGTATAAATAGAGAAAACCCCACTTTCATTTTCACTTTCAGTTCACTTTCAATGTACTTTCATTTTCACTTTCAACATTCCTAGCCAACCGCGGGTTAATTCAAAATTACTTTGTTATACACTATAATAAAATGAACATATGTAGTATCTATATTTTGACTTGGAGCATTGATAACAACGAAGCTTTTGTGGTGGTGTATAATGATTTTATTGTGACTGTGAAGTCAAATAAACAAGCGCGGTTCTCTTGCAAGCGCTGTGAGGCTGGCGGATACTTTGTGCCCGCCAGAGGCGCCCTTTGGGCGCATGAGGTCACATTGATCAATTTTAAGGGATATAACATCATCAATACGTCTGACCTACTGTTATAATCGATATCGCACGAAAAATCACAATATAAAAAAATTGATGCGTAATGATGACGTAATAACAAAGTGATGAGCGATCATTTTTTTGATAGTTGCCTCATATGTGAGGTATATGAACATACACATTCTATTAAAATTTCAGCCTTCTATCACCTAAAATGGCTGAGTTATAGTCGAAAACTGAAATTTCTAATTATAAAAAAGGTGACAATAAGGTCATAATTCCATGATGATTAGACATTTTCGTCTGAGCCCAGAACTTAGCGGAGCCATAGCCAAAAGACCCCATTTTCTTCAATCAATTCGTTACATATATATATATCGTTACAATTAAAACTCGATTAATATATTTATTATATATATATATATATAATATCTCTGTAACGAATTGATTGAAGAAAATGGGGTATTTTGGCTATGGCTCCACTAAGTTCTGAGCTCAGGTGAAAATGTCGACTCATCATGGAATTATGACGTCATTGTAACCTTTTTTATAATTAGAAATTTCAGTTTTTAGAATATAACTCAGCCATTTTAGGTGATAGAAGGCTGAAATTTTAATAGAATATGTATATTCATATACCTCACATATGATGCACAAAAAATGATGACTCATCACTCTGTTATGACGTCATCATTACGCATCAAAATTTCAAAAATAGACAAATTTGGTGATTTTTCAAGCGATATCGATTATAGCAGTAAGACAGACGTATTTAGAGATGTTATCTACCATATAACTAAATAATGGTGACCACAGGCGCCCAAAGGGCGCCTCCGGAGGACAATTTGTGTCCGCCAGCCGCGCAGCGCAAGCAGCGAAGCGCGCTTATATATATATATACATGCACATTAATCGAGTTTTAATAGTGAGGAATGTATTGAAATTATGTGGAAAAATTATTTTTCATTTTTTACCAAAAGTATTCATAAGCTCTAATATTTCCCATGCAATAGTAATCAAGGACCCAAATCATTCCAAAAAGTGGAAAGGCAGGAGGAATACAATTTTTATAATTATATCTAAATGAAAGTTATAGTATTTGGAATTTAAAAAATAAAATATTATACTAGCTTCGAAGACCGAAATGTGGGAGGGATAGTCCACACCGTTCACCCTCATTGACGCCAATTGTTCTAATACTAATTCATTTATTGAATCAATAGTATTTAATTAATAAAGATCATATCTCCACGATAGAATTACTCACTTTATAATTTTTAAACTTGGTTACTCACTCAAGATTTAAAAATTCAACCTGGGCTACTGAGCCAGTTCCACTATACTATACAGTGGTGATGACTGGTGGTATGTGGCATCGGGCAGCAAATGTTGAAAATATTCTATCTTGAATGAGAATAATAGAGGTCGCAACGGGTCTGAATTCTCGGCCCGAACTCTTTAACCTAGGCCCAAGACCCGACCCGGACCGACGTACTTGGCCCGAGGCGCTGCCCGAAGCAAACAAGTATATAGCCTGCGTCTACCTATACTCGAAAGTATGTTTCTCAAAATAACTATTGATGATGACTGTTAAATAACCTGAGAAATACGATATTAAATACAACCTTGGAATCCGGAAGAAATGAAATGAAATGATCTAGAATATTTGAAATTGTTGATAACTAAACTCAAAAACGCAGGCTCGGCCAGGCACGAAGCCCGGCCGACCCGACATATTGAGGCCCGAGCACGGCCCATCCCGACAGACTGAGGCCCGAGCACGATCGGGCTTTGGGCTTGGGCCGGGCTTGAGACCTCTAGAGAATAATGATATATTAAGCAATGTCATTTAACTGTCATTCTATAAGAAATTGTAGTCATTGTTTAAAGTAAAATCTGTGTAAATGTGTGAAAAATAGCATGTACAGGGTACTTCAATTGTTCTGCAACAATTAATTATTTGGTTTGACAAATTAATTTGGTCTCTTTGTAACACAGACATGAGCAATATAAATTATGCAGATTACTTTTCTCACAAAATTTGAATCATACATACCAAAAAACTTCTTAAGTTCAAAATGACTTTTTCTCCAGATTAAATATATTGATACCTCTAAAATTCAAATATTAATTGATAATACCATTATTCCGTTCGGTGTAAATAGAAGTAATCACCGATAGGAATAACCATGTTAAGGGTTACATTATGGTTATATTGTGTACGGTTATACGACATTTTTTTAAAATGGAACAAATCTAAACCATTACCGATATGTTAATCCAGTGAAAATAGTATTTTTCATCAGATTTGGTATAGGTCTGAATCGCAGTCTTCTTTCAGGAGGTAAAAGTAGTGGATTGCAAACAGAAGCGTTTACTGTTACCCATGTACCATCGAGTAATACTTCCCAAGATCCAAAGTTAGATGACAGATTCTGAATTGCTAGCCCTATAATATCCATAGATGTAGGATTCCGGAAATCAACATCTAACACCTAAACATGAAATATAGTTGTAACAAAAAAGCAGTAAAGAAAATTTAGCATACAATTACAAGTATAATTTGGAAATCAAAGCCTCCATCAGCACTATGGTTTTAGATATAGCAGAATCCGCTATCTGGTCTTCTTCTACTATACGCTCCATCGAATCGGGTGAAGAAGTACGGTACACATGCTAGTCGAAGTAATATTTTATTAATATTCACATATTAATATTCACACAACTTCCCGTTTTCGCCTCGTTTTCGGCCAAGAACTTGTTAAACTTCTATCCTTTGTGGTAGGATAATTCAACAGTTGTGAAATGTAGGATAATTGATAATTCAACAGTTGTGAAAAATTGATTCTCTTGAATAGTTCAGTCGCTTTTGAGTGCAATAGTTTTTGAAAATTAAAACACACCTGAAATTTGGGAGAATTCATAATGTAAAGAAATACAGTGGAAGCTGTATATAACCGCCACCCAAGGGACTGGACAAAATTGGCCGTTATACACAGGTGACCGTTATATACAGGTGATTGTCTTAAACCCAAAAAGGTATCAACGTAGTGCAATAAATATCAAGTTTTTAGAAATACATTATTGAAGTACGTAATTACATGAAAATTGTTTATCGTTCGTAACTGGACCTGTAATAAACACATAAAAAGGTGAAAAAGGTGATGGCCGTTATAGACAGTTTTAGGGTCAGTAACCGAAGGTGACCGCTATACACAGGATCAATATTATGGAATTTCGGACGGGATTGTTCATTGGTGACCGAAATAGACAGGTGACCGTTATATAGAGTGGGCCTTTTAGCAGGTTCGACTGTATATCTAAAAAATGGCCTGGTGCCACAATTCTGAAACAGTCATCTGAAAGGGGAAGGAACTCGCTAAGTCATCCTGCTAAAAAAGATTGGGGTTGGAAATTTGCAGAAAAATTCATTCCCAAATTGAATTTTTGGCGGATAATAACAAATCTCAACAAGTTCATCACAGAAAATGAGGATCTTTTAACTTTTAACTTCTGTTCATTTTCTTGAATCTTGAATATTAGCCTTAATCAGTAATAAATAAACTAAATATGTCTTAAAGTTCTTTTCATCAATTTTTCTATGTATAATTATGCTATTTAACATCATTTTCATTCTTAACATTAAATATTTCTAAATTTGCAGGGTCAATACTCCTCTAAACGATGGTGCTGAGAACCGTTTGAAATTATCTGAGAGAAGAGGTAATGTCGTTGAAAGATCTAAGTAAGCAACACCAAAGTGGAAAATGCGAATCAAAAATAAAACGAAAAAAAAGTCCCTTACAGACGGGCTAGAAGTGTGCTTCCAAATTCCTGAGGTGACCATGTATTGTGTCATCATCCAAGGAATGTGGAAGCACACTTCTAGCCTGTCTGTGAGGGTTTTTACTAATAATTTAATTAAAATACATCTTAGTTTAATTTTTACATCGATTAAAGTTTGTAGGATGAAAATTGTGGATGTAAATTTTTGGGTGTGTCATCATGATGACGTCAGCATAATTAATTAGCATAGTTTTGTATAATCATCTACACTGAACACTTTCTACAACATATGTTTATTTCTATTTCCTATCATTTTAACTCTATCAGCCATTTATAATGATCGCAGGGTCTTCATGATGACGTAAGCATAATTAATTAACATAATTTTGTTGAGACAGCTAAATTGAAAACTTTATTGAACAATTGTTTATCTCGAACTATTAAAATTTGAGATCTAATAGGCATTTATCAATAAAATTAGGCGATGATGACACGACAAAATCTTTAACCGCAAATTGCTTAGAGGTCCTATGTCCGAAGGATCTAGGAATAAATGGATTTTAGAGGGCCTCAGACTTCACCAGTGTTTCTAATCTCAAGTTTCTAGCACTTCTAGTTTTCGTGCAATAAGCAAAATAATGAAATCACAAGATGCTACGTAATGATGACAAGCGCGCTTCGCTTGCTTCTTATGCGCGGCTGGCGGACACTTGGTGTCCGCCAGAGGCGCCCTTTGGGCGCCTGTTGTCACCATTGATTAATTAAATGGGAGATAACATCTCTAAATATGTCTATCCTACTGTTATAATCGATATCGCACGAAAAATCACCAAAGTTGTCAATTTTTCAATCTTTGATGCGACATGATGAAATCATAACAGGGTGATGAGCCATCATTTTTTGATGATAGTTGCACCATATGTGAGGTATGTTAGTATACAGATTCTATTAAATTTTAAGCTTCTATCTCCTATAATGGCTGAGTTATGCTCGAATAACCGTATTGCTTAACTTTTAATAATGTGACAATAACGTCATAATTCCATGATGAGTGGACATTTTCGTCTGAGCTCAGAATTTACTGGAGCCATAGCGAAAATAATCCCACATGCCAAAAATCAGCTTTCTGCGCACGGCAGTTTCTTCAATCAATTCGTTACATATATATATATATATATATATATATACGTATATATACACTGCCTGGCCAAAAGTATTGGAACATATTCTAATGTATGCCACCATATGCCATAAATGGCACAGTGGAAGGGAAACGGGCCCATTGAAGGAAATCAACAAAAGTTTAGTGGAAGAGGGACAGTTTCTATTGATATCACAATGTTTACACTTGTTTAATATTGTATTCAATGGGTTGTGCCACTTTGGCAAAAGTGGCACATAGTATTATAATGTGTTCCAATACTTTTGGCCAGGTAGTGCATATATATATATATATTAGGGTGCTCCAAAAAATTCCAAAGTTTAAATCTTATAATGCACACTCTTCAAATGGTTTACCTTGATTACCAAGTATTCACCATAAAATTTTCATGCAATTTGGAGCAGGTTTAGTGGTCGCGCAAGGTAGCCTCCCCATCGTGCTAATTTATAATGGGATATGTCCGGGTTGAGGCCAGAAGTTGTAAAAAGCCAACTTCTGACATTTGAATATATTAGTAGCTTGATTTTTGTGTTATTCGAGGGTGGTTTTATATCAGCTAGTAATACATTTTAAAAACCTAAAATCAACCGGTTCCGAGATATTGGTGAAAACAGTTGGGACCAGCCTTCATACTTGAAAGTATTAATGGTTCCAGCTGTTTTCACCAAAATCTCGGAACCGGTAGATTTTAGGTTATTAAAATGTATTATTAGCTGATATAAAACCACCCTCAAATATTACAAAAATCAAGCTACTAGTTTGTTTAAATGTCAGAAGTACGCTTTTTACAACTTCTGGCCTCAACCCAGACATATCCTATTATAAATTAGCACGAGGGGGAGGCTACCTTGCGCGACCACTAAACCTGCTCCAAATTGCATGAAAATTTTATGGTGAATACTTGGTGATCAAGGTAAACCATTTGAAGAGTGTGCATCATAAGATTCAAACTTTGGAATTTCTAGGAGCACCCTAATATATATATATATATATATATATATACACAAACAAACATTAATCGAGTTTTAATAGTAAGGATGATTTGCAATTATTGATAATCGTATGAGGAGGTGCACATCTACATATATGTCCGCAGCTTCAGAACAAATTTCAGGGCGATATCTTTTAACCTTGGTCTGTGCACCACTTATGGCAGGCCGGCCGGACACCAGCACCCATTTTAGAACTGTGCTACTATATTATTATATTGGATCATAGTAGATCCAATATAATACAGTAGAACTCGGTTAGCACGTACTCGGGATAAGACGTACTTCGGCTTAGTACGTACTCATTTCGCTTATTCAAAATTCATTTATTATATAAATTCCTATGTAATATCAACTCGGTTAGTACGTACTAACCGAGTTCTACTGTAATATAGGAAGCACACTCAAAACGTATATATGTAGTTAATAGATAAAAAATAAACGTTCTAATAGTAAACAAGCATGCTTCGCTTGGATGCGCGGCGGGGCTGGCGGACACAAAGTGTCCACCAGAGGCACCCTTAGGGCATCGAGGCTCACATTGATTAATTAGAAGGTAGATAACATCTCTGAATACGTGTGTCATACTGAAATAATCGATATCACTCGAAAAAACACAAAATTTGTCAGTTTTTGATGCGTAATTATGACGTCATAACAGAGTGATTAGAATGTGAGTTGTATCATATTTGTGAAATAAGAACATACACATTGTCTATTAAAATTTCAGCCTTCTATCACCTGAATTGGCGGATTTATGGTCAAAAATTGACATTTCTTATTATTAAAAAAGTGACAATGACGTCATAATTCCATGATTAGTTAACATTTTCGTCTGAGGTCAGAACTTAGTGGAGCCATAGCCAAATACTCCTATATGCCAAAATCAGCTTCCTATGCCTGGCAGTTCCTTCAATCAATTCGTTAAAGAGATATAAATATCCTTCTATTATAACTCGATTAATGTGTATATGTGTATGTATATGTTACAGTAAGATGGTGAAATCAGTGATTTCGCGAAATCCCACAATGTTTTAGAAAATTAAGTAATTACTATTTCACCCGAAGAATTCACGAATTTATTGAAATAATTAGGAAATTCACGAAATTCAAAAACACCTAGTTATTTCATTAATTTACTAAGTGAAAATGCCAGAATTATCACAAAAGCTCAACAAATGTGTGAAATTAATGATAATTTGAAAACTTCCCGAAATTTCCATTAATTCACCATAGCATGGCATCGGGATTGTTATTTTACACATCTGTGATAATTAGCTGTACAGCCGAAAGGTAAACATCTATTTTTGATGGTAACCACTTTGGATCTTAAAAAACTTGTGGTTATGAATGTGTATAAATACAAAAGATTAAATTTACAATTCTATAACTATTAACTCAAATCACTATTACGCAATTTGTGAATATTTGCTAAATGCATTTGAAATGGTCCGAGCAAATGTAAATCGAAAGTGCTACAAAGCAAAACTTAAGTGTAATTCTCGGTGCGACGGAAGTCTCACTTTTGCTAACAAATTTTTTTTTCATTTCTCAACATTTCTTCATTTTGTTGTGTTCCCATAAATGCAGTATTGTATCTCTTACTTCTTTGTGTTGAGTAAATTAATGAAATAACTAGGTCTTTAAATTAGGAATTTCGTGAATTTCCTAATTATTTCGTTAAGGATACCGCCCTCGAAAAACATCGCCTGACATTAAAAAAAATGGTGAAATTTTTTACTGTTAATTCCATCGGATTATTGAGTAGTCTACCATCTAATCGTACTTGTTGGACGGTATTTATTTTGATATTCTAGAAATGAGCACCTAAAGCTCAGTAGTACTAAAAATCGGATAGTTATTCGTGGTTTTGCGGCGGAATCATCAATTATTTTCCAGCTTATCTGATATTTTTTCAATTATATGAACCTCAAAATGGTTTTGGTCCCTTGAAATATTTTAAAACAGATGAATTTAGAAAAAGAGGCACTTAAAATCCAAACAAAAATATCTTTATGAGGGACTTCATTTCTAAAATGCTCGGGAAATGACCGTTGTGATATTAGCTATTGTGTATAGAAAAGAATTCTGAATATTTTTAAAAAAAATTTGTTCAGATCCGACCATTAGTTCGTAAGTTATAGTATATTGTATGTAAAGTTCGGACATCAAACCTCTCTATGGCCCCGAAAGTGCTCGATGTCAATGCTTAACCCGAGGATTACTTGGGGTCAAAGGTATAAATAGAAATGACCCAGCTTTCACTTTCATTTTCAGTTTACTTTCAATTAACTTTCACTTTCAATTCAACATTCCTGGACGTGCTCGGGTTAAAAACTATTGATGATATGTAATCTATTATAATCTTAAATGAAAGGATATATATGATAATATATAGGTTCCTCAAACATCTCTTTGTCAAAAAGTAAATATTTCTTGACTTATCATCGATTTTATTGTAACACAAATTCTATGGAGAACTTTGAATATATTAGAAAATGGCGAATCTTGTCATGAAAGAAGTTCCCAAAAGTAGCTATCATACTCAAAAAACAATGCAATAGTCACTAGCAATGTATACAGAAATTTTGAAGCACTCAACATGATTATTTTTGAAGTTCAAAGCATTTATCTCTAAAATTCGGTCAAAGCCCCCCATTTATGGTCCAAAAACAGATTCCTCCATATCTCGGGAAATATACACCCAAATTCTTAGCTCTCAATTCCTAATATACTTTTCAAGACGGTATATATCTGATTCATAAATAATAAGTGTACTACATGGAATGGAATGCTAAGTATTAAATTTTTATAACGTGATGACGTAGCATTTTTCGAAAATCCTAACTTGAAAACTAAAAGTCGTAGACTCTCGCTCTAACTTCCTAATATACTTTTTAGAAGCTCTTTATTCATTCTAAACCGATGAATTATACTTTGTAGTGCTAGGAATATGAATTATATTCCCTAATTGGTTCAAAATATTTGGGGTTAGAGGCTTCAAGATAATTTGTAAATTTTCAGCATAATTTTGCTATTTTCACCAAAATCTGTTGGAATACATTTAATTCATTTGTATACATGCGATTAAATGTCCATGGACGCTTTTATTTATCGTTAATAGCTTTTTTTACATTGTTCTTAACATCAAAACTTCAAATCCCTATATCTCGGGACTTTAAAATTCCAAAATTGACCGTCTTTCCAAAATTTTAACTCAAAATTGCCTTGAGATAGAGGTTTGAAAATTTCAGGAGTTGTTCCATATCATTAGGCGATGAGCGTAGGACCACTCGATTTTCGATATCTTATAAATTTGTGATTTTATTGCTGATTTCCAAAGAAAATCGGACTTTTTTCGCCGTTTTTTGGACCTTTTTATTCGGACACCGATAAAATTTACAATTTTTCTATTTTATACTTTCTTCTGGTCCTATGCAGTGGTAAATATGATAGACTATCTATGAATAAATTTTCGAAGCATTTGATCCAAACATGTGCTTTAAAAAAATCACAGAGTGGAGGAGGGCTTACCATTAAGATGTGCTAGGGAAGAGCGGAAAAAACCCGACTTTGAGACGCTGTAACTCAAAAACTAGAAATGCGAACCAAAAACTGTTTGGCATGTGTCAATATTTTTTAATTGCACTACCTGCCCACGCTTAACATCTTATATATCTCTGTTCTTGATATATGCTGTAAGCCAAACCTAAGGATTTTTCACGGGCGGTATCCTTAAATTCGTGAATTCTCTGGGTGAAATAGTAATTACATGAATTTCCTAAAACATTCAGGGATTTCGTGAAATCACTGATTTCACTATCATACTATAACATACGTCGTAGTGGATATGTTACAGTAAATCTGTGTAATTAGTTATTCCATGAAAGCCTAGTGATTTCACGAAATGACTAGGCTTTTCGTGAAAAACCCCACACTCATTTCACGAAATGCCTAGTAATTTCGTGAGATCACTAGGCACTTCATGAAATACCTAATTTCACAATCTGACTGTAACATATATACACATATACACATTAATCGAGTTTTAATAGAAGGATATTTATATCTCTGTAACGAATTGATTGAAGAACTGCCAGGCACACAGAAAGCTGATTTTGGCATCTGTGAGTATTATGGCTCCACTACGTTCTGACCTCAGACAAATATGTTGACTAATCATGAAATTATGACGCAATTGTCACTTTTTTTATAATTATAAATGTTAATTTTTGACCATAAATCCGCCAATTCAGGTGATAGAAGGCTGAAATTTTAATAGCATGTGTATATTAATGTATCTCAAATAGGATACAACTCTCATTAAAAAATGATGACACATCACGCATCAAAAATTGAAAAAAAATTGCTTAATTCTGTTATATTTCGAGTGATATCAATTGTACCAGTAAGACAGACGTATTAAGAGATTTTACTCACGTTATAATTAATCAATGTGAGCCTAGGCGCCCAAAGGGCGCTTCTGGCGGACACAAAGTGTCCGCCAGCCCCGCAGCCCAAGCAAGCAAAGCGCTCTTGTAGATATATACTTGTTTGAATGAGTGGAGGTAAGATTTAGCTTCGAAATTGTCTATATAACTGCGGATTTGGTTAAAAAAATATCGCCAATGGCGTTTTGTATTTTGGCCATGTAAAAGTGAATTTGAATTTTTTCTGATGGTAAGGAGTGAATGGATGCATTGATTGAATTAAATGAGATAACCAAATAATGTTCTACCATAGTGGAATTTGTCATAATTTCGCCACTTGAGAGGGGAAGAAATGGCGGTAAATAACGATACTAACACAGTTTTCAACAGCATAAACCTGACAAAGAATTCAATTTAGACATTATTTGATACATAGATACTATATCGATGAAGTTCAAACTTTTCTTTCTGAGCTAACCCAATGTCCCTTCTGGCTCCTAGGAGCTGGCCAGCTAGAGCATCGTGAATCAATTTGGGAAGGGATGCTAGGAAGAATTAAAAAAAAAACAATACTAAAGGACTAATATGAAAGTAATCAAAATGGTGATAATTAGAGTGGATCCGATATTAACAACAAACCTGGTTCGGAGATATTATATCTGATACTAAGAATCCAATATTATTAGCTTCAGGTAAGTAGTTATCAAGAATTAATTCAATATTTCCAATCCCAACAATTTGAGGTTGGTCATTAAGAGCGAATATTTTCACTTGAGTATAAATTGAATTAGATACAATCCCACGATTAAGGGGAAATTCTGTAAAATATAGCTCAATTTCCCGCTGAGTGCTAAAAGGGGATAATTACATTTTAAATAGTAAAGGATATCGTTTAGTATGCAAATATGATTAATAAAAATGAGGCACAATAGCCATAAGCGTAGGTTCAGGTAGGGTTGGTAGATACCATATGGCCCTACCTATAATTTGCCGAAGGCTATAATCTTCTAATACCCATAATTCGACTTTTTCAAGATGACTCAAATCAATCCTGAATCCGAGTCAAATACTTTACCAATCTTCATCTCGAGTCTACTCGGTTCGCAATTATCACTTGAAAGGTGATAGAAGAGTGCATAATCAGTCTACAATATTTCATTTGAGACATAGTGTTATTGAACCAGTGATTGCGTAGATTTTTGAGACGCATATAATTCTGAGACATAGTGTTACTGAACCAGAGATTACATAGAATTTTGAGATTCATAGAATACTGAGACTGAGTTCACCATTTAAAAAATTAACATAGTAATTCTAATAGAATCTCTCAAAATTCTAAGCCCACTATTTGCCTAGTAAATTTAATTTTATGTTTAATTTTGAATTATACGAATCTAATAGTGATGTATCAAAATTGTAAGCAAAACTGAATCCATAGTTCAATAACACTAGGGTCTCAGAATTATATGCGTCTCAAAATTCTACGCAATCCCTGATTCAATTTTGATGAGTCATCATATGATTGCGCAATATGTCAAATTACAAATTTAGCTACTTTCAGAACCGATTTATGGACACTTCTAAGCATTTTTAAGACAAAGATTTAGTATAGAACTGGGCTATAAATAGGTTGACGCGAAAAATTTGGAATTTTACCATTGTGTTAGTACATTCCATCGTTGCTATGGAAACGTCATTTGGTCAGTAAAGATCATCTCTTGAAAACCGTAGCTACTAGATTTTTTATCTAAGATTTATTTGATAACCAATAGACTACTTCCAATCAAGCGATAATATAATTGCTATGTCTAAATTAAATGGTTTACGAGATATTAGACAAATTACCAAAAGTGATCAATATGATAAATTGTCTAATATCTCACAAACTATTTAATTTAGCTGTACAAATTATATTATCGCTTAATAGGAAATAGTATATTGGTTAGTTACTGCGGTTTTCAAGATATGACCTCAAATAATAAAAATACGTTCCCAAAGCAAGGCTGGAATATAGCAATATTCCATGAAAAATTCAAAAAAATTTCCGCACCAACCCATTTACACCTCGGGTCTATGCAAAAGACTTTATAATAAAAATGCTTAAAAGTGCATAAGCTGGCACTGAAAATCACTAAATTTGTCTTAAATTTGACCTATTGTGCAATCATATGATGACAAATCAAGATTTTAGGAATGGATATGGGTACTTTGACACAATATTTATATCTGCTGGTAATACATTCCTAAGCTCTATTCTGCGTGGTTAATGATTTTGGTAACTCATGCATTTGTTCAATCACCTTCTACCGTATCCCTAGTCCAAAATTCTATAGTTGTTGCTAGGCCTTGTATGTAGTAGGCCATGTTGGAATAAAAATTAATTCATTTTAAAGTGCCCAATATGGAATTTTTCGGAAAAAACTTTTCCTGCTATGTCTACAGAGTTCAAATTTGATAATAACAAGACAAAAAAAATAATTTCAATTTCAGGAAGAACGACTCATAGGTGTAAATTCTTTATAAAAATTTTTGAAAAATTACCAATGAAAACGGTTATTAATTTGAGTAACTAACTTATTGGTAGTGTCGGAATCATTTTACACGTAGATTGTAATCTGTCCGTCGCTTTGATATGTCGCTATATTTCCACACTAAGTATGGTATGAGTTAATTAAATTCGCTTTATAATTACTAGATTATACAGGTTTATGTTACACTAAATGATATTTAATGATGAAACTTTGATAAATCTTGTCAAAATGTAGGGTATGGTATCATGTCATTTTTAATGTCCCACTTGACTTTCAACATAGATTTTATATTGCTAATTTATTTGTTTACGTTTTTACCAAAGCCCTTAGAATAAACAGTATCAGTTTAGAAACTTTGACAACTATTTTTCATCATTTATAGACCATATGAACTAAGGACTAATCATGTCCGGATATTATCCCCAATACACTAAATAAATTCAAACATAGCCTACTGTATATAAGGCTAGCTGATACTATTTATTCTAAAGGCTTTAGAAAAAACGCAAACATATAAAATAGGAATATAAAATCTAATGTTGAAAGTCAAGTGGGACACAAAAAAATGACATAGTACAAAACCCTACATTTTGACAAGATTTATCGATGTTACATCCTTAAATATCATTTAGTGTGACATAAACCTATATGATCTAGTAATTATAAAGCGAATCTAATTAACTATACTATACTTAGTGTGGAAACATAGGGACATATCAAAGCGCCGTCAGATTACAATCTACGTGTTAAATGCAATATGGAATGAAGAAAATCGAATTTCTGAAAAGTTCTGACGTCACCAGATCAAATCAAAAACGGATTCCGACACTACCAATAAGCTAGTTACTCAAGATAATAACCGTTTTCGTTGGTAATTTTTCTAAATTTTTCGTAAAGAATTTACACCTGTTGACTTTTCATCGGCATGGACATCGTATTATTGCAAAAGTTGGGACATATATTCATAAATTTTATTAAAGCAACTTATATTCAAACAATTGAGCAAATTTGAGATTATAATAATTATTTGCATTTTGACTGGTCGATTACAGACGGATAATCACTATTTAATTAATTTAATAGGAAGTTTTCGAAATGCATTAAAAAATTCCCTTCACCATAGATATTCGTATACTACACGAATACCCATGGAGAGGATATTTTTTATATAACAGTCCATTGTTTATCCAACAATAACAGATTTCTTTGCTAAATTTTCAGGATAAGGCCATAATAGAACAGTTTTTATAGAATCACAGTGATGGAACAAATTCTGTTTGAAAATCCCATATTTTCAACTCAATCAGCTCTGTTTTATGCGTAAAAATTATTAATTCCTAAGGTGTGCATAAAACAGTGCAAAAATTGGCAGATTGTGAGCAATATTGCCTGTTGTGTAATAATATAATGATAACAAAATATTTTTTTGAACTATGCATTTTGATGTCAGATAAACTAAAGCACTATTCCCCATGGTTAACCATTTTGGTTTTCATGCAAAATAAAATTATCTGCACCTCAATCATATCCTTTTTTCTATTTTAATGGCAAACCTAGTAGTGGAGTAGGAAAAGAAATACTAGGCTAGTGTATAATGTCTTATTACTACAAACATACTGAGGAGCTTGATCAAAACTTAAGAAAGAAATCTGTTGGATGTAGTTGAGAAATAATTGATGGGGCAACTGGTCCGCAAGAGCAGTTATGATCAATTGATTTGTCTCATTATCGGAAACATTAAAACCCGAGTTAAAAGGGATTATTAATATATCATCCACATTCATTGGTTGATTGGTAAGATTTACTGTAGCCTGAGCAAGAAATGAATTGTCTTCATCTGTTACAACAAGTCTATCATCATTGAATATTAAAACAGGGATCAAGCTATCTTCGATAAAATTAACAGTATAATTTGCTATCCAAGATATTACAGGAGGGTCAGGAACATTTTTTATGGTTAATGTAATAGAGCACTTGTTTTGCGAGAAACCAGATGGGTTAGATAAACTGATCGTTATCAGACGAGGATCTTGATTAGATGGTTCATCTGCTAAATTCTGATACTTCATACTTGAGATAACCTACAGAAATAATAATTAAGTAACAACAGAATAGAGCAATGACAAAATACCTGGAGCTGCAAATAGATAAAATAAAGTGATCCAGCAAACAATTATTGACCTACGACATACATTGCCTGGTTCAAAATTTTTGGAATCATTTGTGGATGGTGAAAAATAATTCAAGGTGGCAAAATGTCAAAATTTGGGAAGAAAATTTCCAAATATTTTTTTCCTTTCACCGTAATGTAATCGAATTAAAAAAACAATTTGATATCTGGTACCCTAAACTTCGGCCAGGGAGTGGAATCTTATATATTAAAACACTAGGATTTTTTCTATTTTTTATTGTTTTATTTGTTTGTCCGAATTAATTGAATAATTGGGAAGTCGTACAGATATGAGAATTGGCATGTAGGCGTCAAATGATATGACTACGATTAAGCTCTAAGAACAAAGCAAAATTTTCACACTTTCTCTATACTAAATAAATGACTACACTATAACAATAGAAATCATTTTACGACACTACAATAGATCGTCATGGTTATTAACTTCAAAGCCACAACTTATGTTTGATATCTTAAATGTATTACAGTGTATAGCAGTAAAAAGATTATGTCCATATTTTCACACCTTTATCTACATGTTTTCACACCATTTGACGAATTTTGAAAAATTTGCTAGAGACTAGCTTCCAACGGGTGACATGGGGTTTTGAGGGGCATAGATTTTCTGATTTACAAGCGTCTTGGTTTGCTTGCGCTGCGGGGCAGGCGGACATTTAGTGTCGGCCGGAGACGCCCTTTGGGCGCCAGGAGTCACATTGATTAATTATAACGGGGATGACATCTCTAAATACGTCTGTCCTACTGTTATAATCGATATCGCACGAAAAATCACCAAATTTGTCAAATTTTGATGCGTAATGATGACGTCATAACAAAGGCACGTGAGAGTCTTTTGGCAATGATTCCACTAACTTCTGACCTCAGACAAAATAAAAGATGAAAATAGTGACGATACAAAATAATAACTATTCATGCATACACTACATACATCTTATATAGTAAAACATCTATACACTAAGCGAGCAAAAATATTTCAACACTTAAATCTTTTGCATACAAATAATACTAAATCGGATTATTTCATGAAGGGCAATAAGTTCAAATTCGAAGAGATACTAAAATCTGATTTCAGATTCGAAATCTACACATTCGAATTAGTCATAGTTGAACATAACTAATAAATTACTCAACTCAATGAAAAATCTTATCAGCCTGAGCCACCATAGGTAATTCATTGCCATCATGTATAGTGGTCAAAATGGGTGTATGTGGCATAAGGTGGCACCGATTGATAATTACAAAAAGTTAGGAATGAATGATTAATTAAAAAATTAACCTGTGACTAATTTGAATGCGTATTATTCGAATCTGGAATCCGATTAGCTGTATCCCATACCGTTTACTAGAAGTAACCATCTTCATGAATAGACCCATTTTAGTATTATTTGTACAAGCGCGCTTCGCTTGCTTGCACTGCGCAGCTCGCGGACACTTTGTGTCCGCCGGAGGCGCCCTTTGGGCGCCTGGGATCACATTGATGAATTATAAGGGAGATAACATTTCTAAATACGTCTGTCCTACTGTTATATTCTATATCGCAAGAAAAATCACAAAATTTATCAATTTTTAAATTTTTGATGAGTAATGATGACGTCATAACAAAGTGATGAGTCAAAATTTTTTGGATGATAGTTGCATCATTTGTGAGGTATGTTAGCATACAGATTCTATTAAAATTTCAGCCTTCTATCTCCTATAATGGCTGAGTAATGTTCGAATAACTGTATTGCTTAAATTTTAAAAATGTGACAATAATGTCATAATTCCATGATGAGTCGACATTTTCGTCTGAGCTCAGAACTTGCTGGAGCCAGAGCCAAAAGACTCCCACATGCCAAAAATCAGCTTTCTGGGCCTGACAGTTTCTTCAATCAATTCGTTACAGATATATATATATATGTATATACACATACTACACAAACATTAATCGAGTTTTAATAGTAAGGATGGGAAAGAATCAAGTGTTGAAATACCTTTGTCTGCTTAGTGTATATATATACACTACCCGGACAAAAGTATTCGAACACCACGAAAACCTCCATACAAATAGTATTAAAGTGGATCTATTCAAAATGGAATATGTAATCAAACAGAAGAGATATTCTATTTTTGATTTCAGATTCGTAAACTACACAACCGAATTACTAATTTTTGAAACTTTAATACAAATACAAATTCTCATGTAGAAAATTATCAACCTCTGCCACTTTGTGTCACTAATCGCCATCATATATGATGGCTGTGACTCGGGACAAGTAGCATCAAGTATCAAAGGTAGATATTTATAATTTCGGGAGTTAGTAATTGAGTTGAGGATCTCAATTATGAGTAATTAGAATGTGTGGATTAGGAATTAGAAATCAAAAATAGAGTATTTCTAACAGTTTGAGTACATATTCCTTTATGAATAGACCCACTTTAATACTACGTATTTGTATGGCGGTTTCTGTGGTGGTCGAATACTTTTGTCCGGGCACTGTATATATATATTTCTGTAACGAATTGATTGAAGAAACTGCTAGGCACAGAAAGCTAATTTTTGGCATGTAGGAACTTTTGGCTATGGCTTCACTAAGTTCTGAGCTCAGACGAAAATGTCGACTCATCATCGAATTATGACGTCATTGTCACCTTTTTGATAATTAGAAATTTCAGTTTTTCGACTATAACTCAGCCATTTAGGTGACAGAAGGCTGATATTTTAATAGAATGTGTATATTAATATATCCCACATATGATGCAACTATCATCAAAAAATGATGACTCATCACTTTGTTATGACGTCATCATAACGCATCAAAAATTTAAAATTTGACAAATTTGGTGATTTTTGTGCGATATCGATTATAACAGCAGGACAGACGTATTTTTGAGATGTTATCTCCCTTATAATTAATCAATGTGACCCCCAGGCAGACACTTTGTGTCCGCCAGCCGCGCAGCGCAAGCAAGCGAAGCGCGCTTGTTATTATTATTACTAGAACGAGGTTTGATGATTTAGTTTGGAAGTAGATTTAATCACTCATTTAGTATTTGTTTTTGCATGGTTTCCTTCTGACATTAGTCAAGATAATCCACCCTATCTCGGCATGGACCCCCTCCGCCTATGTGCCCCGGGGTAGTGCCCCGACCGCCGCCCTCTCGTAGGGCATGACTTCAGTCGACTTTTGTCAACTATAAAGGTCTTCGCTTCTAAATTACCTGATTATGCACGAAAAACTTATTAATCATTGAAGAATGCAATGAAACCAAACTCAATTACTAATCTGCAGGAGGCAAACAATAACATTGCATATCATATAACAATAAATAACAGTTGATTTTCCCGGGCGGGGAAATGGGAAGTCAAATATATGTGTGGGATCCCGGGACAGCAACACTAGTTTATATTGATTAAGTTTCCATGTAAGTGTGTTCATTCATTAACTTATCCATGGCTTTAAGTTAATTGAGTGGTGTCCAAGGTTTTTGTTGATTTTCTGAAATTGAGAATACACAACTACCAGTTAGGTTTCTCTTATACAGTAGCTATTCTTAAGTTAATTGAGTAGATATGTTTTGGAATAACAAAATTTGCGAGGTTTCTCATCATTCACTATTTTATACGTATATATTCATATATAAAGTTGATATCTCAATCAGAAATTAAACACGTTATGGCTGCGTAAAAGCGGAAATATCGAGATGATTATCTTCAATTTGGTTTCGTTAGTATCGGTATTGGAATAGTTGAAAAACTTCAGTGTCATCAGTCATAAAGTGTTGGGTGCTGACAGTATGAGGCCGAACAAACTGACAGCACATTTCAAGAATGTTAATCCAACTTATCAGAGTAAAGATATTAGTTTCTTCCATGGACAGAAACGATATCTCAAGGAAGCGAAATTAGATAGCACAGGTCTATTTCAGCAACAAAATGAGGCAATTTTAATAGTATCGTACTAAAAAACTGCACACCATTGGTGAATCAATTATCTCGTTAGTATTGAAAATATCGTCGGACGAATGCTTGGATAGGATAAGGTAGCAAAGTTAAAAAAATAACTATAAAATACTACAGTAAAAATGCGAATTGTGCACTTGGATGAAGACATTGAGGAACAAGTTGTTACGAGTGAAATAGTGCGGCATTTGCAATTCAACTTGATGAATCGACAGATGTTGCATCATTGTCCCAATCGATCGCTTTTGTTCGACACTTCGACAAAGGTATGATGAATACTAAATTCTTATTCTGCAAACCTCTAAAAACAACTTGCAAAGCTGAAGATATCTACGAAATACTTTTCAACGAATGTCAGTCAACTCGTAACACATGCCAACTCGTACAACATACTACTTAGGTCATTTCATAAGTACTGAGCCGTGATCTGTATTCAGAAGGTAGTGAAAATATACTACTAAGTATTTTCGATTTGTCCATTGTATAGCTCAGGGGATCAGCTTTCGATTTGCATACAGAATTACTGTGATAGGACAATTTTTGTGGTTCCTACATCCAATTTAAGTACATCAGTTTAGGACACTGCCTTCAAACGTGAATTTTGAGTTCCTTAAGGCTGTATTTCATTTCTGAGCAAATTTGGATTAAAACGAACACCAATCTTTGAGCTAACAAACGGAGGTGTTCGGATAACCGAGGGTGTACTGTATATAAATCGAACGTACCAATCACCATAATTGTCCTATCACAACAATCCTATATGCAAATCGAAAGCTGATCCCCTGAGCTATACAATGGACAAATCGAAAATAGTATATTTTCACTAACTTCTGAATACAGATCACGGCTCAGTACTTATGAAATGACCTAAGTAACTCATAGTAAGCCACTCACTCACAGTTTCTCGGCTGACATTTTAACCCGAGGATTACTTGGGGTCAAAGGTATAAATAGAAATGACCCAGCTTTCATTTTCATTTTCAGTTTACTTTCAATTAACTTTCACTTTCAATTCAACATTCCTGGACGTGCTCGGGTTAAACTCTTACTAGCAAAGAGAGAAATACAGCCAGAAACCAATATTGATTTTAGAATTGTGAATTATACTTTTATATTAGAGCATAGATCCAAAATAATACTATAGGAAATAAGTCATAATAGATAGGCATTTCCTCTTCCATTTTGAATTCTCGCTAAAATGATTTTTGAGGACTGAAAAAGGTTCATTCATTTAAAAGGAATAAAGAAATTACACTTGTGTTCATGAACAATGTGTGCAATCTTACACATACACTTGACCAAGAAATACATGGAATTTATTGGCCTATTTGCATCTCTGAACTGTAGTACACTTTCCATTGATTATAAATCTAAGAACATCTTTCAGCCAAAAAATTTACTATTACCAGAAAATAAAAACAGAATTGAATTTTAATAATATATAACACCTGAATGAAATTCATCAATGATGATGTCCCTTCTAGTGAATATGTGTGTGTAAAGTTAGTCATAGTTGCTTGAGATGTTCTTAAAGCTGATATATTAGTACCAGTAGTATTAAAAGTTAGAAATTCTTGTTCTAAGTTATAAGCTACCATCAATTCGATCACAACTAATTCTATTTTTGTACTATCCACATCTTCAATTCCAAAATTAGGTACGAGTAAAAGGGGTGGGGCTAAAGAATTTGGAACTTCAAAATAATCCACCTCCAATTTAGTGGTCCGTTCCTAGAAACACACAAGCATAGATAATATAATATAAAACTAGATGTTACAAACACACTACTTCAGTAAGAAAAAACGATAGAAATTAATATAAATTTGGATTTTTTAACTTCATAAATAGTAAGAAAAAAACGGAAAGTAAGAAAAAACAGGTTTTGACTGTATGATCTTTGTTACAGTGTACTAATAAATATATAGGTATAACCATTAAGGAAGGGGACAAAATCCTATTTACAAACATGCCCAAATTGACAAAGATGCCAAATACTAAAAAACAGTCAAAGTTTTTAGGGACGTTTACAGCATCCAGAATCACTGACAGCCAAGCCATTATTTCAAAAGAGCAACTGAATCGAAGATGGATAAGAACGTACCTATCCACACTACTCAACTCTACCACGAGCGTCAGGCTAATCTTTGCAAACTAACTCTGGGAAAAAGAAAATTAGATACGAAAATGATTGCGATGAGTCAAAGAATGAAGTCTACACACGTATGTTCTATTTTTTAATAAATTGCGTAATCATTTGGTCTACCGCATTGATTTCTGTTTTCTAGTTCCCACACATTGAAATTGGGTTTACAAGTAAAGCAATTCATCATTTAGCCAATCTCAAGGTAATTTGATTAGTTTTGTAAGAATAATGTCATGTTTGCATCCTTTTCCATGACTTTCTTCTGGCAAGAATTCTGATGTACATAAAATGACTGCATTCTTCCATCGAGATCAGCGCTTGTTATTTTTATTAATCATAGACAATTCTTGACACTAATATATTGTGGTTAAATTGGTAAAACATTGTCTTTATCTTTAGATTATTAAAAGGGAGAATGTGAGCAAGAGTACTTCCATGATACCACTGCACGAAGCCCTGCAAAAGAACCTCAATTGATTTCACCATTATGTTCCGAATATTTTCATTTTTAATTTCCTAAAACTCGAATGAGGATCAGATGGTAAGTGATTATCAAATCTAAGACCCATTGATTTTACATTAATCGAGTTTTAATAGTAAGGATATACGTATATATATCTGTAACGAATTGATTGAAGAAACTGCCAGGCACAGAAAGCTGATTTTTGGCATGTGGGAGTCTTTTGGCTATGGCTCCAGTAAGTTCTGAGCTCAGAGCAAAATGTCGACTCATCATGGAAGTATGACGTCATTGTCACATTTTAAAAAGTTAATCAATACAGTAATTCGAGCATAACTCAGCCATTATAGGAGATAGAAGGCTAAAATTTTAAAAGAATCTGTATACTAACACGCCTCACATATGATGCAACTATCATCAAAAAATGATGACTCATCACTTTGTTATGACGTCATCATTACTCATCAAAATTTTAAAATTGACAAATTTGGAGATTTTTCGAGCAATATCGATTTTAAAACTAAGATAGACATATTTAGAGATTATATCTCCCTTATAATTAACCAATGTCACCTCCAGGCGACCGAAGGGAGCCTCCGGCGGACACGAAGTGTTCGCCAGCTGCGCAGCGCAAGCAAGCGAAGCGTGCTTGTATATATATATACTCTGAACAAAAGTATTCGTACACCCCATAATTCCTCATACAAATAGTTATAATACTGATTTATTTAGTGTTTCAAGAATATTTAATTTGTGAGAGATACGCTTAATTTAACTACAAATTCGAATTCCCTGCATACAATTACCCACTTTATAAGTTTTCAACTTAATTACTCATGTCGCGAGTGATCACCATTGTATATGATGGCATTGGTGGTATGAGGTAGCACAGTCTGAAAGTTTTTAACCTTGTGGGAGTGTAAACAAGTTGAAAGATTAAAAAGTGAGTAATTCGAATAAGGAGAATTCGAATTTGAAGTTAAATTAAGCGTATCTCTTACCAATTAAATACCTTGACTCGCTAAATACATCAGTATTATAACTATTTGTATGGGGAATTATGGGGTGTACGAATACTTTTGTTCAGGCAGTGTATATACATATAGATTAATCGAGTTTAAATAGTAAGGATACATAATGTAAACTAATTTTAAAAATTAGTTAGATACTAACTTTCAATTGTTGACCTGGGGCTCATTAGTAAATGCTATTGGAATAAATATATCTAGAAATGACGATCACAAAAGGTGGGGGTCATAAACGCATTTATTTGATCCTATGGCCGTAGTTAGCAGGGCGTTGGCTGTTCTACTTCCTGGAAAGTCGAACATTGAGAGAACATTGAGGTGGATTAGTAACATTGAGCTAGGATAATTAACAGTATTTTTCTCATTCTTTGATGATAAGGGCTGATATGTCATCTCTCAGCAAGACAACCAAACATTATCGTAGGAAAATCTATTGGGGAGTAATTACCTTGAAAAATGGAAAATGGCATTTAGAATAAGAGTTGTCACTTCCGATGAATAAAAAGTAACTAAAATAAAATCATGGTAGGGAAACACATATTTTCGAACAATGTTATAGCCAATTTTATCGTAAACGAAGGGTCAACAATGCATAGCCGGTATATTCGTTATACACGTGTAACTCCATGTGAATAATCCTTAAACGAAAACTAGGTATATCTTGAAGGCAGTTTCGGAAGTGATGTGGTAATTATAGATTTTCCGCTAGCATAGTACATTTTTTCCTAGCTTAGAACGACAATTGAAAAATTGAAAAACCAACTATGCCAACCATTATGGCCTCGCTGTTTTAATTAGTCGAGGTTTCCCCACCCGGAATCATGCTGGTGTCGGGCCGGACGAAATGCCTCCCCGGGCAGCAGTTTAAATAATATTACTTGAAACCTTTTGTGATGATGAGACATTAAATGCAACTTAAAAATAACGCATTTTCAAAATCTGCTAAATCATCATGATTACGCAGTTTCTTCAAAATCCGAGTCATTTAATTTAACAAGATTTATGTTTCACGAATAAGATGAGATAAAGTTTAACCGATGATTGAAGAAATATTTAATAGAGATGTATCTACAATATTAAGGTAACGTCATCATAATGATCCAATGATTAGATGCCAAAAAATCGGTTGTTTTCATTGTATCAGATTAAAAATAATATTAAAGGTATATTAACTATATCTAAGCTCTATCAAATCTCAATTTGTTCCGCACTTCTATTCACTAAGATCTAAGCACCAAGACCGATCTTAAGACCAAACTTAGAGCTATTCACTAAGAATTAAGATCGAACTTAAGATCGATCTTAAGATCGAACTTAAAAATAACGTTAAGGTAAATGTGATTAGAATATTGCATTTACTAATCAAATACAAAACGAAAGCACAATATTAGTAAGGGAAAGTAGTTATTTATTATTGATCTCTTAATAGAGAAATATATTTCTATATTTTGTACAAAATTGAGGCAATTAATGTCAAAATATTAGGAGCAAAGAAGATTGATTAACCCAGTCCTGTATAGCTTCTACTTGTATTTATGTAGTTGTATCGCCTGGAACGCCTGGTGAGTCTCTTACAATATCTGTGGCAAAATATTGTTTTGACTTGATTGAATTCTATCATGAAAATTCGATGTTTTATGTATGTAATCTATAATTATCATACACTAGTCAATATAAAAGGAAGACAAGGAATCTTTAAGGCAACCAACACATCTTTTGAATATTCTTATTGAACTTACGTATTGCCGTTCGTAATTTTGCCATTCGCGGCAATTCTCAGGAACGTAACCCCCCGCGAACGGCGAGGGATACCTGTATAGTATATCAACTTTGAATATTCTTTTGACCTAGTCAGATCAAGTCTATCACTTATATTCATTAATCATGACGTCATGACATTCGAATCAGCTGATGAAAAATAGGTGAAACGGTTATTCAAGATTGAGATAGACGCATCAAATATATCATCATTGTATAGTATTTCAACCATAAACAATCGTTTAACCAAGTTAGATCACTTCTATCTCTTTTCATTTACTCATGATGATGTCATATCATCTGTTATGTGATGCTAGTGTTCACTACGTAAATATTATGCTTTCGTAGAATACTTATTTTTAGTAAACCTAAGTCGTGGTGCCAACTCTAATATATACACTAGTTCGTGATCATCATTAGGCTAATCCATGGTCGAATTTAATGATTTTCAGAGGCAGTTTGTGGAGAGGCGCATGCATTAGTTATTCCGTATATAGAAATTAGATCTATTTTGAATGTAGACGTTAGTTTACTCCCAAAATTGGCATTAGTTTACTTTTTGAGTAAGTAAACGGAAGTTCTACTTCCAAAATTGGCGTTGGTTCTATTTTTTGAATATAAACATTAATTCTATACCACAATTGTCTCGCATTTCGGATGAGATATCTGCAAGAAGATAGCAAAAGCAGCATTTTGAGTTGATAATATTAGCCAAAGACTGAAAGAGGAATTTCTAAATGGAGAGGTGGTTGAGTGTCATTTTAAGTTGAGAATACTAGCCTAAATACTGTGAAAGAGGCATTTCAGAACGGAGTATAACTAATGTCTACGACTCTACGTTTTCAAAAAGTAGAACCAACGCTCATTTTGGAAGTAGAACTAGCGTTTACTTACTCAAAAAGTAAAACTAATGCCAATTTTGGGAGTATAACTAACGTCTACATTCAAAATAGATCTAATTTCTATATACGGAATAACTAATGCATGCGCATCTCCACAAACTGCCTCTGAAAATCACTAAATTCGAAACAGATATGACTAATCAAAATTTTATCAATGGATATGGATACTTTGATAGCGTTTGTATATATGCTGATTATACATTCATAATCTCTACTCTGCGTGGTTACTGACTCTAGTCAGATCATGTATTTGTTTAACCGGGGGCACTGCTTTAGTTAGAATTTTTAGATAGTCATTAGTTAGAATTTTCTGAATTGTAACAAGTTAGAATCAATTTTTAGTAGATTGTAACAAGTTAGAATCAATTTGTAGTAGATTGTAACAAGTTAGAATCGGCATTACATATAATGTTTATACTATTTAATTGAAGGTGGTTGCAATAATGATAATGCTGTTTGCTAATAATAAATGATAAAAGAAAGAGATGAAAATACTAGTAAGACAGAATAAATGGTACACTGTGAAGATTCGGAACCTATCCTCTATGACCGAACGGCAGATTGGACAAGGTTGTCTTAACTCTTCAATCCGTTCGCTACAACTAATACAGCATACAACATGTCTACAAGGAATGAAAACGCATGTGGTTGTACGGGTTAAGAGACAGACAGCGCATTTACTATCAGTAACCTCATTTATCTGATACTCTTCTTCAGATTATTCAGAATCGCTCTCGATTAAGACTTCAGTGGTCTTAAAGTTACCAATAGTATCTTCCATCGCTTGTAGAAACTCCTATGGCGAGTACAGTCCATCAGTTAATTTTCGTTTGAAAATACTTCTATTTTCATCAGTTTTTGTGTTTCTTTTTTCTTGCCCTACTTATCTCTCTTCCTTGTCGTAAACGTCCAATTTCATTATCGGTATCCTGTATTATTTCATTTAGCGTTTTCAGATACGATTCTATCAATATCGTACTGCAGTTTACTTGTTCCCTTGCATCTAAATGTCTTAAATAACACGCATCTAAGGTAAGTGGAGTTTGTGTTAGTTTTGGATTTGATACACTTGTATCCATCAGAAGTTGTAAAAACCCTTCTTGTAGTACGTTTGAAATCTTCAATTGTGTATTCCATTATGCAAAAAGATTAAAACTCTCAAAATATATACCAGACGAGTGTTTATTAAATACAGTTTACGCAATATTATATGGTATAAAATTATAAATGCAGATTCAATATAATCCAGTTAAATAAGGATTCAGATAAGTGACAAATGATAACTGTCTATTCAAATTAACCAGCTAAGTTAGCTAACAATAGACTAAAATTGATTCTAACTTGTTACAATCTACTACAAATTGATTCAAACTTGTTACAATCTACTACAAATTGATTCAAACTTGTTACAATCTACTAAAAATTGATTCTAACTTGTTACAATTCAGAAAATTCTAACTTATAACAACCTTAAAATTCGAACTAAAACATGCACCCCGTTTAACCATCTCCTATCGCATCCCTAGTCCAAAATCCACAAGTTACTGTTTGGCTTTATATGTAGTAGACCATGGATTAGCCAAATGATGATCACGAACTAGTGTATATCATAGAGTTGGCACCACGACTTAGGTTTACTAAAAAGTATTTTACGAAAACATAATTATTACGTAGTGACACTAACATCACATAACAGGTGATATGACATCATCATGAGTAAATGAAAAGAGATAGAAGTGATCTGACTTGGTTAAACGATTGTTTATGGTTGAAATACTATACAATGATGATATATTTGATGTGTCTATCTCAATTCTTAAATAACCGTTTCACCTGGTTATCATATTCTGATTATACTGTGATGACGTCATGATGAAAAATCAAAAGGATATACAAATAATATGACCGGGCCAAACGATTGTTTATGGTCGATATACTATACATTGATAATATATTTGATGTGTCTATCTCAATTTTAATCAAACGTTTCACCTATTTTTCATCTTCTGATTCGAATGTGATGACGTCATAATGAATGAATAAAAAGTGATAGACTTGATCTGACTAGGTTAAAGGATTATTTAGGGCGGATATACTATACATTGATAATACATTTTCTGTCTACACATCGATTATAAATAGCAATATTTATCGATTTTTAATTTAGGCCCTTCTCTGTTGTCGTAGGTTATGTAATTTATTTTTGCCTAACTCATGGAGAAATTTTGGGGGTGTCTGGAATTTTCAATATAGTGAAAAATGCTTCAAAACAACATATTTAATCACTAAAATTTAGGTTCCCAAAGTATCTCCGAATGCTATCTCATAATTCCGGTTTGACTTCAGGTGTTAGTTTCAGTTCCATTTTTGAAACCGAAAATGCATTCAAATCAAAATAGCACCGATAACTCTGCAGATTTTAAATTACTGACATGATTAATTTTAGACCAATCAGGAGTAAAATGACAAATCTATATTGGTTGGAAGTGTTTTTGTGAGTATAGAATTTCACAGAAACACTCAATGAAAGTCCAAAATTTCATTTTGGTGACGTCATAATTTCAAAATGGCTGGACCAAACGATTTGAAACTTTCGTATATTCATTGACTGGTTGAGGGCTTGCGTTTTCAGGAAAATCGGTTGATGTTGGTGAAATGACTGGATGAATTAACCTGGAATTCCCCATATACAAACCATGTCAACGCATGTCATTCAACTGTCAAAAGGTTGATATGTCATCGTGATTGCGAATAGGCTTTTTAGAGCGAGAAATGCTGCGGTTCAAGCTTATTTTGAACAACATTATCTGCATTAGTAATGCTTGATTTTTTGAGATGAAGACAATAGGAAGGTCTTATTCAAAAAAATAGAAATTCTTAATTGCAATGTCTATGCAAGGCTGGATTCGGTTAACCGGTTAACCGGCTAACCGCCGTCGATCTCGGTTAACGGTTAAGAAAATCTTAGATCGGCTAACCGATCTGCTTTATTTTCTAAATATTTACACTAATTTCATTATTTTTCGACAGAGATTCATGAATATTACTTCTAAAAAATTAATAATCATTAAAATTTCTATTTTTAATCATATGGTATATTTCGAGACAACTGAAAATTATCCAATTAATCACTAGCAGGTTAAATATTAGTCTAAAAATCCATATTTCAACCAATTAATATTGACATCGGTTAACCAGTTAACCGCCCTAGAGGAAACCAAAGTAAGCGAGCCCTAAAATCGGTTAACCAACCCCAGCCCTGGTCTATGCATTTCTCAATTATTATGGAAACAAAAAATTATATCGGCCTCCCTACTCAAGGTACTACCTATTTCTAACTTCTTTGAACAGTATTCATCCCTCCTTGAACCCATCCTCTTATGCAAGGAGCCCCTCATAATAACTGGTGATTTCAATATCCATGTTGACACTGACATGATGAACAGAGAACGTCGCAGTTTCCATTTATATTGGATCAGTCAGTCCTGTCGTAACCAGCGCTCACTCTTCCGTAAGGCTAACTCACTTCTCTGCTGACGCCAGCAACAGGTTATACTACCTCATGCTAATGAGGCTGCTCTTACTCAGGAATTCGCCAACTTCTTTGTTCTTAAGGTATACCACATCCGTTCTACCATTGATTCAAATGCATCGTCATCTTTCGCTACCCCTCAGATAATTCAAATATCAAATCCAAACATCCTTTCCACCAATTCAAAGAATTATCTGAGGAAGATATTGTTTCCCTTGTTTCCTCCGCTCCTAATAAATCTTGCATCCTCGATGCTATTTCAACATCCCTGGTCAAATCATCTCCACCCATCCTAGCACCCATCCATTAGATAATCGTAAATGGTTCCCTCTCCACTAGTCATTTTCATTTCCCTGGAAGTGTGCCTTCATCTTTCTCAAACTTAAAAGACCAAATTTCGATCCCATCTTCTCTAACTATCGTCCACTTAGCAATCTTTATTTCATTTCTAAGACAACTGAGAGGGCCGCTTCCATCCAGGTCGTGAATCATTCACATTACATCATCTCTTCCCCGGGACACAGTCTGCCTATCGTAAGGATCACAGTACGGAGACTGCGCTCCTGAAGGTCACAAACGACATCCTCCTCCGCATGAATCGCCAACACGTATCACATCTGGTTGTTCTTGATCTCAGTTCATCCTTCGACACCGTCGACCATACCATCTTACTCAATCGTCTCCAGTCTCATTTCGGCATTTGTGACTCTTCTCTATCTTGGTTTGAATCTTACCTCTCTGGTAGGACTCAATTCGTCTCGATAAAGGGTTCTGATTCCTCAAATATCCCGGGCCAACACGGAGTTTCTCAGGGTTCTTGTCTCGGTCCGCTCCTCTTTAATATCTATTGCAGTCCACTTTTCGACCTTATCGAAAAGTGGACTGCAATAGAGATTAAGAGAAGCGGAAGGTCTCACCTCCCTGACATGCACTGCTATGCCGACGATACTCAGGTCTATCTTTCTTTTAAACCAGATTTCAACACTTCTGAAGATTCTGCTTTCTCCGCCATCCAATCTTGCATCTCTGCGACTCGTTCTTGTTTCCTCACCAACAAGTTGTCTCTGTTGGTGAGTCGAGAATTTCTTCTTCCAAAGAAGTACGGAATCTTGGAACTTGGCTGTACAACACTCAATCTCTACTCAGGTCAGCAAGGTTGCCTCCTCCTGTTTCTAGATTTTCATTGCATTAAATTGATAAAAAATAAAATGCAATATACAATTTTTTTATTTTTGCTAAAACTAGAATATTCATACTTCACATACAATATTCCACATTTTTTGCCGGGACTGTATATATTATCGAATAAAAGCTTTCATCTAATATTTTGATGATATTATATCTTCAATAGCTTTCAAGATATAAATGACTTCAGCCTCATTCAGGACCTAGAGAGGTTTTATGCCCGAACCATAGCCTACTATATATAAGGCCTCAGAGTAACTTCACCAGGGATGCAGTAGAAGATGGTTGAACTAATACATGAGCTGCCTTAAATCATTAACAATGCACAATAGAGCTTAGGAATGTTTTACCAGCATAAATAAATATGATATCAAAGTACCATATCCGTTGTTAAAATTTAGATTAGTCACCATATGGTTGTACAGTAGGGTATAGTATTTGTGACAAATTTGGTGATTTTCAGAGGCCGTTTAAAGGCATTTTAAAGCGTTATTATTACAAAACTTTTCGCATAGAACTGAGGTGTTAATAGGTTAATACGAAAAAATTGGACTTTTTCATGGAATGTTGCTACATTCCAGTGTTACAATGGAAACGTGTTTTTAGTTGGGGGTATATCTTAAAAACTGCAACAGCTACACATTCAAATGGAATCACATTTGAATGTTCACGAATTTTACTTGATCTACGATATATACTTTTTGAGCAATGGCTTAAACTTCAATTTTATGCTTCCATTGCAACTGAGGAATGCATGGACATTCCAATTAAGAATTCATTTTTTTAGATTAAGACCTTCTTTCTTATGATTGTCCATGGACTTCCAAACTACCTGGACAGTCCACTCTATTTTGACTCTATACCAAGTTAGGCCAGTTTGTATCCTTACTATTAAACTCGATTAATCTCTCTCTCTCTCTCTATATATATATATATAAAGCTGATTTTTGGCATGTCGGAGGCTTTTGGCTATGGTTCCACTAGGTTCTGAGCTCAAGCAAAATGTCGACTCATCATGGAATTATGACGTCATTGTCACATTTTAAAAGTTAAGCAACACAGTTATTCGAGCATAACTCAGTCATTATAGGAGATAGAAGGCTGAAATTTTAATAGAATATGTATACTAACATACCTCACATATGATGCAACATAGCCTACTAAAGATAAGGCCTGATCACTACTTTGGACCAGGGATAACAGGAAGTCGAGTTTTCTATAATTTAACATAGCATAAAAATGGGTATTTTCGATTCATTCAATTGTCAAATGAGTACAATATTTTTTATTAGTACATCATAATCAACTAATAGAAACTGTACTATTCTAAATATAATAGTAATTTGTTTCTTTCAAATTTCTCTGAAAATACATACACACACTATTTTGAACTAAGTTTAAGGATCTTTCTCCCAGGTTCAATTTGGGTATAGGGGCGAAAGACTAATCGAACCATCTAGTAGCTGGTTCCCTCCGAAGTTTCCCTCAGGATAGCTGGAGCCTGTGCTATGTGTGTAGTTTTATCAGGTAAAGCGAATGATTATATATAGGTATTGGGGTTGAAATGGTCTCAACCTATTCTCAAACTTTAAATGGGTAAGAAGTGCAGCTTACTTGTGTGAAGTTACAAGTTATGTTCGAATACAGAGGCTCTTAGTGGGCCATTTTGGTGAGTTGGTCCTAAGAGATGGGCGAAAGCCTGGTTAGTAAGGGTGCAGATGTGCTCGCTCCCTCAAAAAAGGTGAGCATGTCCGATTGGTTCTTCACCGAGCCAGAAGTGGCACCTTCTCTCGAAAGGGTATCGGGTTAATATTCCCGAACCAGACACTTGGATGCCGTGTGGTCTTGCCTTCTCGGAGGTGGGCCGCATGGGGCACGGTAACGTATATATATCATTTATGCTAGTACTCGGTGACGCTTGCGATAGCCCTGGGAAGAGTTGTCTTTTCTTCTTAACCGTACCAACCGTGTGCACAGCCCTGGAAGCAGTTTACCTTGAGAGAGGGCTGGAGGTCGGGTAAAGCGCTGCACTTATTGCCGCGTCCAGTGCGCTATCGAGAGCCCTTGAAAAGCTGAGTTAGTACTGGACCATGTTAGTCTCGTGTCTGGCCGTACCCATCACCGCAACAGGTCTCCAAGGTGCAAAGCCTCTGGCCGATAGAACAATGTAGGTAAGGGAAGTCGGCAAAATGGATCCGTAACTTCGGGAAAAGGATTGGCTCTAAGGGCTGAGTAGGTCGGGCTGCGGGAAGAAGCGTCTGGGCAAGAGACCGATTGCTCGACTGGGGCTGGCCGGCCCTCACCGGTTGGGCGAGGAGTTGACGGCTCGGGCGTGGACACTCGCAGCTTGAAGCTGGTCGGCTGGAAAACGCATCCACTTATCTTGTATATCTGGCGAATGAGGCATCTTGAATACAGATATACCACTGTGGTCATTATAGTACCCAGTCTGGCACATAGGTGCGGAACAAGAGTTTGGCATAATCAATGACAAATTTACGATGCTAATAGTAAAAACAAACAAGATTAATCGAAACAAGAACAAACTAGGAGTAAAATCAGCAAGAAAATCAGTTAAGAAGCGGAATAGAAGTTGAATTTAGTTGGTATACATTTGAGAACAAATATTGTAATCATAATAATTCTAAAAATATACATTATGGGTGAATAATAAAATCCCTTTCCTTTTATCCCTGGTACAGTAAAATTTGCTCAGTGATCAGGCCTTATCTTAAGTAGGCTATGGATGCAACCATCTTTAAAAAATGATGACTCATCACTTTGTTATAACGTCATCATTACGCATCAAAACATTTACATTGACAAATTTTGTGATTTCTCAAGTAATATAGATTTAACACTAAGATAGACATATGTAGAGATGTTATCTCCCTTATATTTAAACAATGTGATCCCAGACGACCGAAGGGAGCCTGCGGTGGACACTTTGTGTCCGCCGCAGGCTCCCTTCGGTCGTCTGGGATCACATTGTTTAAATATAAGGGAGATAACATCTCTACATATGTCTATCTTAGTGTTAAATCTATATTACTTGAGAAATCACAAAATTTGTCAATGTAAATGTTTTGATGCGTAATGATGACGTTATAACAAAGTGATGAGTCATCATTTTTTGATGATAGTTGCATCATATGTGAGATATGTTAGTATACATATTCTATTAAAATTTCAGCCTTCTATCTCCTATAATGACTGAGTTATGCTCGAATAACTGTGTTGCTTAACTTTTAAAAACGTGACAATGACGTCATAATTCCATGATGAGTCGACATTTTGCTCTGAGCTCAGAACCTAGTCGAGCCATAGCTAAAAGACTCCGACATGCCAAAAATCAGCTTTATATATATACATATATACTTGGGCATTCAAAAAGTTCTCATCCCAAATCTGTATCTCAAATGATAGTGAAAATAGGATATTTTCTATTTGTCTATTGTATTCCTTAGGGGATCAGCTTCCAATTTGTATATTGGTTTATTTTACAAGGACAATTGTTGTGGTTCCTACATTATATTTTTGTACATCGGTTTAAGGTAGTCCCTTTGAACGTGATTTTTCGGGTTCCCTTTGATATATTTCAGTTCTGAGCAAATTTAGATTAAAACTGATCCCTCCATCGAATTCTACGCATCAACTAACATATAGATTGAAATTTCTGAAGTATTATAGTTTGAGGCTGAGGGAATACTATGTTTTGAAGTGGTTTACAACCATTTTTGTCCCACTTTTGGAGTGGCGAAAATTGACAAAAAATCCACTAAAAGTAGCATGATATTTTTTCAACACGAGCAATACTATTGAACACCTCCCGTTTACTTTTTCACATTGGTTCTTAATTATTTAACCTTTTAATGACCTTATTCTACGATTTTCACAACTTTTATTCTCCAAATTTAGTTTTAAGCCATTTTCAATGGGGAGATTCCAACTTTTCGACACTACCCTAAACCGATGCACAAAAAATCTAATGTAGGAACCACAATAATTGTCCTTTTAAAATAAACCAATATATAAATTGGAAGCTGATCCCCTAAGGAATACAATGGACAAATCGGAAATATCCTATTTTCACTATCATTTGAGATACAGATATGAGATGAGAACTTTTTGAATGCCCTAAGTATATAGAGAGAGATTAATCGAGTTTTAATAGTAAGGATACAAACTGGCCTAACTTGGTATAGAGTCAAAATAGAGTGGACTGTCCAGGTACGTAGTTTACTAGAAGTCCACGGATTGTCCTATCAATAAATCAATCATTATAAAAGCAGAATACGATGTTTAAAATGAGCTGAACGCAGCATTTTTCGCTCTAAAAAGAGCCTATTGCGTAATCATCTGATGCCGCATCAACTTTTTGACAGTTGAATTTGATACGCTGATATGATGTTTGTATATGGTAATAATACATTTTGTTAAAATTAAAGGTCTATTGTTTACAGTTTTTGATTCATCGGCCAAATTATACTTTTAACAGTTAAAACTGAACTCTTATTTTGCATTATGATTCGGCAGCATGTATAGTCGTATTACAGTAGGGCACGGATCACACATAGGTAGATCCTACATAATAGTATAGGAAGCACACAAAAAATGTTTACCACCTTATTATATCGAGTTAAAAATTAACATTACTTTTTAGCAAATGAAGTAATATGCAAACTCTGAACTACACACGTGATTAAGTATCTCATTTAATGAAAGGGATGTACGTAAATGATTAGAATTAATAACGAAATAAAATTACTCACATCAACAGCTGTTAAGCACAGAGGTGGATCATCAAATCCAAAGATAGTTAGATTTAAATATTCGGGGACACTCCCTAATCCATTTGAATCAAATATTTGAAATTGAATTAATCTTGTTAGTTGAGATAAATTTCGGTTAAAATTGACAAAGGTCGCATTGCTCAGAACAGATAAATAGGTTGCAATGCTCTCGATACCAAAAATATGCAACGTACCAATAGACCCTAGAAAAAATAAAAGTAATTAATTACAGCATTAAAACACAAAATTTAAACTCGTTCAAAATAATTACTACAACCACCTTACGTGGACATGCGTGGTGCGGCTAGAGCACACGTATCCGCGGAGTAGTCCTACGTACGCCTGGAGGTATCATATAAACAAAGGCTCCCTACAAGCACAAAATATTTATTACTTTCACTAATCTATTTCAAAATTTTGTTTACTTTATCCAGCTATCCTAAACAATCCGATAAAATCTACTTGGCATATAGATTCGAAAATACAATATTCGGAATCCACAACTAGGTTGGGGTCAAGAATGCATATTTTCTTAGATCACAATCATTAAAGGATTATGGTTCTTTGGGTGTACTATATAAACATATTTTCTCCCATCTCAAAAAAAGATTTAGGGGACCACATGACATGATCATAGATTACAATTTACAAAATGTAAGTAAATAAATTGGTAATATTAAATGTGTTAGTACAACATATAAAGTCGACAATAAAAGAACATTTTTGTGATAAGTTTTATTGACATTTCATATTTTACATAATAGGATATATATATTAAAGATGATGGCTGTGAAATCTACTGGTTAAATTCAAGATGTTATTACTACAAATAGATACGACCAGTTGTTAACGCTTCTTTTTGTCTCTGTTCAAATAAATGAGCTTAGTATGATCAGTTCAATTAGGCAAGATAATCCTTTTTGCAATCAAATTCAGGCACTTGTTCACAAGAGCTAAGTGTCAATAGAATTGGTTGATGGAATCGTACATAACTTGAGTAAGTATAGCCATTCCAGTTACTAGTTTTATCGTCTTTTCTACTGCTTGGGTATGACAGGGAATGTCTGGTATTGATCTTGGTTATCACAAATCTAGGTTCGGACTTGGAGGTTATCTGAGTTTACACTCAGTGAACGAATCAAATAAATAGTCTCTACAGCTCCCTTTTAATTTCATCATAAAGCCAATTCTGGCTAAAAGAACATTTTCACGTTAGTTGAAATGTAGATATAGTATATTATTTTCTCGTGTCAAACACATATCATGATGTAAAGGCCAGGATTACATGTCGTCAACTCCGGTGTGACATAATATAGTCCAGTTTAGATAGCAATTCCTACTTCATACATCTTAACCCTAGATTATCGAAAAGTCACGATATCGCGGATGTCTCCAGCCATTTTCAATGGGAAAGAAGCCATAAATTTGTACCACTGTGGTACATTTCGGTAGTCTTAGGTGAATAGGATCAGTTTTTCCAAAATATGTCTAAGTGGGATCATTTAATTACTAAGGGCAAGCAATCAAAATAAAAAACACTGGTATTAATTGTTCTTTATGGAAGACATTATATACTGTACTAAATCTATTCACAAGTCTGATAATCTGTTTCGAACCTTAAGGTTACGTGCACCCCCCTAAAATTATATTTTTGGACATAGAAAAAAGGCTGTAATCCCTCCTCTACATAAGTTTAAAAGATTTTAATATTTTAAAAAAAGTATGAATAATATGTTAAAACTAGGTCATGAGGAATAAAAGGTAGCAATATAACGAAATAGGGAACCTTTTCAGGATTTGTATACAGGTAAACCTCCCAAAGCGGCACCTCCGAGTAGCGGCAACTCTCCGAGAAGCGGCATCATCCCATTCCACCGATTGATTTTCCTATACTAATAGTACTTCTTCAACCTCTGAGTAACGGCACATCCGAGTAACGGCAACCTCTGACATACGGCAGTTAAGTGAACTCCAGATTGAAATTTTTAATACAAAATTACCTCCGAGATACGGCACCAATCAGATGTATATGTAACAAACTAACAATCACTCATATACATGCCATTCTTAAGAACGTTTCAAATAAGAAGTTAAAATATATACATATCTATAACATATCATCCATATTACATGATTGTAGGAAATTAGGTTATTAGAGGAGTCCGTCTGAAGAAAGGGCATCCACAATTTCCTTCATTTTATCTATGTAAATCTTCGGTCCATACAGATAATAGACACACGAAATCTCTAGGCCAAACCTGCTCCTCGGTTTATTGGTTTAGATTTAACCTCATCAAAGGCTTTGTTTATGTCTCTCTTCAAAAATTGTGAAGTTCTTGGTGCTAGATTATAAGGGACATGGCCTACAACCAGGCCGTCTTTCATAACTGATACTGCATACTTATCTTTAATATTGTCTGGCTCCCGGATAAAGTTCAAACGTCCTCCTTCCTCTGGAGTCCAAATATCCATATAAGCATGGTAACCTCTCACAAATGATTAGAGGAAAACGTCTTTATAACCAATTTAGATTCATATAACCGATGTTCTTATAACCGATTACTACTGTATTAGTATCAATATATGCTATTTTAGCTTTTGAATAATATATTAAGGGTGTATACGAGCAACTTCCGAGTAGCGGCAACCTCCGAGAAGCGGCACAAAATCATTCTCCCGATGGGTGCCGCTTTGGGAGGATTACCTGTATATACTTGTATTAATATAAAATCAAAAGAACTGTTACCTGAATAATTAGCTGAAAGTCTGAGATTTTCAGGAATAGACACAGAGAGGATGTCACCAACCATTCGATTTAAAATTATGACAGTGGCAGATTGTAAATCTGTGCTATCCGAGTCTGTTATCATAAGAGTTCCATTAATAAGGAGAATAGGATCTCCAGGTTCTTCATGAAAATAAACCACATTCTAGGAAAAAGTATTTTAAGAATATAAATGAAAAAGAAATTCTAAGAGAATCGATCCAATTTGGAATATATACCTGTACTGTTTCAACTAAGCACATCAAGTGCACCATTTAACACTCTTAGCTTGTCAGATAAAGCGCTTTAGCTATAAAAAGCATGGTACTCCGATGTAAATTTTGTTATGCTGGAATTTGGGTCACTGAATTATCCTCGAATAAAAAGCGATTCAAGAAATGAGAGAAATTTACAGGTTACGATTGATAACATTAATAATCATATGATGAACAAGAAACATAGGCATAGCTATTTTGATTTTTCCATGGTTAGCTGGGGTGGCGAGATTTGTAAACATACATAAAACTAATGTGGCATGCCACCCCCAAGTCAACATAGCATTAAGGTCTGGGGTGGCACGTTCCCCCTGCCACCCCCGGAGCTACGCCTATCACAAGAAATTATTATTTATGGGCATGTTAATAATCTGACATATACTTCCTGACATACGGAGAGAAAAATCAATTCAAAACATGCACTGGCTGGCCAATAGTATTTGAACACCACACTAGTCGCGAAACAAACACAACTGATGAGTATATTGTTGCTGAACAATTCAGTTTACACTGACTGTTCTACCGGGAGGTGTTCAGTAGAATAACCTGCGATAAAAAATAAATATGCCACTTATAGTGTTTTCCCCTTATCGATAGTGTTTTTTCACTTTTCGACTTTTCCATTTCTACCTTCGAGGGAATTGGAATTGTGAGAGCATACTTACAGGGGGCATTTTAAAATTTAATTAGTTTCTTCAATATATAATTTGTAATATATAGTATTCAACAAACTGGTACAAGGATAAAGTGAATAACCGTTACCTGAGAAACATGAATAAAAGGGGGATCATTTTTTGGCAAGATCGATATCTGAAGATTGATCGTAGAACTGAATAGATTATCTGAGAGTGAATATCTAAGAGTCCGATTTATCATCCCTGGTTCTGGTGCAATATTCCTGTGAAAACAAACAAACAGAAATATCACAAAGTTCATAAACTCATTGAACAACAACAAAGAGTATTTCAAATATCAATTTATAAAGTTAAAAGTTAATAATATGTTTAGAATAATTAAAGCTTGCGAATTGAGAAATACGGAACATGAAAAAGATAGAAACAGTTTCAGGAAATTTGAGATATAATACACACTAAGGCGGGAAAAGCATAAGCATTTACAACACAAAAAAAGGTTACTTACAGAAATTTCATGCGCAACTTGTTTTGTTGAAAACAACATTGTTAAACCGTGTATGTTAAAATGTTGAATTTAAAATGGCTAACGAAACAAAATAGGACCGTGTAGTATATATTGAATATTGCATGCAAAAATGTTGCTTGAAAGTAGAGCAGTGTTATATTTTTGTACAACATTTAGAATATTATTTTCATTTTAAATGTGCAAAATGAATATTGAACTGTAGATCTTTGCATTGATTCAAATAAATTTATAAAAACAGAATTTCGTAATAAATAAAAAATGGATATGCTAAGACAGTGGTTCCTAAACTGGGGTCCATGGACCCCTCAGTGGTCCACAGGATATATCAAGGGGTCCACAGGATTCGAAATTTTGTATTACGGTTAATAGGAGGGGTCCACAGAATATAGGAAAATTGCTATAAGGGGTCCACAGGCAAAAAAGGTTGAAAACCGCTGTGCTAAGAATTACACTAGAAAGTATATACCTCATATAAAATATCCTCAGGTTTAAAATCAGCAAAAATATATTAACAAAGGAACTAAAATGAACATCATGTTGAATATAAAATGAGGATTTTGTACATTCATGGCATTTCTGCTCAAGGTATTGAAATTATTTATTTAGGTTATAATATTAAAAATTTGCACTTTTTCCAAGGAATATGGCGTTACTACGAAAACGCATTTTGGTCATTTGGGATTATGTACTATATTAAAATCAAAATAATTAGGTATTCAAATTTTATGCTATTTGAGTTAATTCACTACTTCCTATTAAGCGATAATAGAATTTCTATCTCCAAATTCAATCGTTTAAGAGTTTAGACAAATTTACAAAATGTGACCAATATGATAAATTGTATAATAACTCGTAAATTATTGAATTTAGACATGGAAATTATACTATTATTTAATCGGGAGTAGTCTATTGGCTGTCAGTGATAACCAAGAGTAGGAGCGTGGGTTTAGGATCATTCCGAGAGCGCGATCGCACCTACCCACTAGCACCAGACATGGAAATATCTGACTGCTGCCGGTTATGGTCAATAGTGATCAAACTTTGGAGTCCATCTTCAAGTATTATACTCGTATACAACCCAAAAATTAATAATATACAGAAGCGAGAGAATTTACGGGTGAAGGAGCGGAGGCAGGAGTGCTTTCTGCGGTCTCTTGGACAACACCGTTGGTTGTCAAATAACATCAAATTTGAATGCCTAGCAATTGCGGTTTTCATTATATTACCTCAACTGACCGAAATTCGTTTCCATAGCAACACTAAAATGTAGAGACATTCTATAAATGAAAATATAATTTTCGAATTAGCCCATTCACAACTCGTGTCTATGCGAAAAAAATGGCATTCAAAACATTCAGAAGTGTCCTTAAATAAGCTCTGAAAATCACTTAATTTCGTCATATATATACACTGCCTGACCAAAAGTATTGGAACACCATATTGCTTTGCATCATGAATAATACTAAAATGGATCTCTCCAATAAAGCCAATTATTTATAACCACAAGAGCAAATGACACAAGTAGACACATATGCTAGTAGTTGCGCTTTGGAAAGAATTAATCTAGTATAGGAAGCTTATAAATTGACTCATTCGAGGATCTAGATTTCGAATAATATGGTGTCCCAATACTTCTGGCCAGGCAGTGTAGCTTATTGGCAATCATTGCTAATCAAAAATTTTTTAACGGATTTGGGTACTTAGGCACAATATTTAGATATACTGGTAATATTACATTCCTAAGCTCTATTCTGCGAAGTTAATGATTTTAGGCAGATCATGTACTAGTTCAATCATCTTCGACAGCATCCCTGGTTCATTTTTGAGAGATAGATGGAAAGCCTTATATATATATATATGCTGTGATATTGGACAGGGTGCATTGGGTATATTATTTTATTGGAAATGTTGATCATTTTGTCCCTTTCGGGTATTCTCCCGTCGATGATATCCCAGACAAGTTTTATTTTATATACATAAGTAATACATTGTTTATTGTGATAATAAAGCTAAAATCCCGCCCCCTCTGGCATAATCGCTATACCGAATATATGTTGGAATTAGGAGGAATTACTTGTATGTCGAATGGATTAGACTGAAAGCTGAATCCTTTCTTAGACACTCAACTCTACTTCTCCTGACTATTTGACTCATTATTTATATAATTTGGCTTATAATGAAAGTTTAGGAGGTTAATCTCAAAAAAGCTATATTTAATCAGGTGGAACAGGTGGAATCTTGTAGCTTGGATTATTTAATTGGGTACAATATCAGCATTTTGGTATACTTCTACCAATGTATTCGTTTTGGATGGTTACATTGCTACATACGAGTCCATTCGAAAAGTAAGTTTCCCTCTTATATATCTCGGAAGTCAATAGAAGAATTAATCTAAAAATAATACACTATCTACTTCTATGCCTTATTACTCTACATAATCGCCCTCAAGTTCAATACACTTTTCCCAACTGTGTACCAGAGCTTCTATCCCCCTCTGTACGCCGTCTTTGTCCAGGCGCCTAATCGAGTCTCTTGTCGCTCCAATAATCTTCTCTTCGTCTTCGAAACGAATTCCTCGTAACGATTCTTTAATCTTTGGGAATCTGGGGAATTAGGAGGGTAGGAAAGAATTTCCCAATCCCAATGTTTGGACAACTTCCTTTTTGGTGTGAGCTGGGGCATTGTCATGATGGAATATCACACCTTTTTCTTCGCAAGTTTGTCTCTCAAAATGGAGTGCATCGTGGTGGCTGAAATACCAACCTCTATGGCAAGGTCCTCACATGTTTGCCTCCATCAATTGCATTCAAAGAATTTGATTTATTTAAAAATGATGATAATCGAACAAATCAATCATGCCAATGGTGTAATTTAATAATATTAAAACTCGATTAATGAATGTTTATATATATGAATATATACATATTTCTGTAACGAATTGATTGAAGAAACTGTCATACACAAAAAGCAGATATTTGGGATGTGGGAGCCCTTCGGCTATTGCTCCACTAAGTTCTGACCTCAGACGCAAATGTCGATTGAACCATGGAATTATGACGTCATCGTCACCTTCTTATAATTAGAAATTTCAGTTTATTTACTATAACAGCAATTTTGAGTGATAGTAAGAGAAATTAAAGAACTGGGTATATTAAAATTTTACACATACATATGTTACAACTATCACCAAAAAACGATGACTCATCACTCTGTTATGACGTCATAATAATAATAATGATAATAATAATAATAATAATAAAAAACGAAAAATCACCAAAACTATCAATTTTTCAAATTTTGATGATAGTTGCATCATATGTGAGGTATGTTAGTATACACATTCTATTAAAATTTCAGCCCTTTATCTCCTATAATAGCTGAGTAATGGTCGAAAAACTGAAATTTCTAATTATTAAAAAGGTGCCAATGACTTCATAATCCATAATGAGCCAACATTTTGGTCTGAACTCTGAACTTACTGGAGCCATAGCAAAAAGACCCCCAAATGCCAAAAATCAGCATTATGTGCCTTTTAGTTTCTCCAATCAATTCGTTACAGATATACTATATATATACGTATATACATATTAATCGAGTTTTAATAGTAAGGATTCCTCCCTGCTTTCTCTCAGGCAGACATTCCAAACTTCGGTGTTATTAATGGGAATATTTCCAATATTTTCAGTAACACTGCTTGAGACAGATCCTCGTTTTGCAAGTCAACGAGTGAATCGCAAGAAAGTGTGAATTTTAAATTTTCCAAAATTGGTTTATAATCGTGTAAATTATTTTGGACAAGTTTATAAAGTTCTATAAAACCTAACCATGTCTACATTAGACAATTCATGAGCCCAATTTTTCTAAATATATTATTGCTACACAATGATCAATTTATTCAAAACGGATCACTACATAATGTCTCTAGTTCACGCTGAAACTGTACACCATATGGTTTGGATAAATTATACTGCACTTACTGGTATAGGGATATCATCATACATTTCAACCTCTATATTTTTATATGAAAAATGAGGAGCAGAAGGGTGATTTATTGTTGAAGTCCAAGTGAGGATGTTTGAGTAAATAAAATGAAATGATTTAACAGACATAATCCTTACTATTAAAACTCGATTAATGTTTGTGTATGTATATATACACTGCCTGGACAAAAGTATTCGTACACCCCATCATTCCCCATACAAATAGTTATAATACTGATTTATTTAGCGAGTCAAGGTATTTAATTGGTAAGAGATACACTTAATTTGACTTCAAATTCGAATTCTCCACATTCAAATTACCCACTTTATAAGTTTTCAACTTAATTACTCTTCTTCAAGATTAATATTTTCAGCATTTGCTTTCCTATGCCACATGTCGCGAGTGATCACCATTGTATATGATGGCATTGGTGGTATGAAGTGGCACAGTTTAAAAAATTTTAACCTTGTGAGAGTGTAAACAAGTTGAAAGATTAAAAAGTGAGTAATTCGAATATGGAGAATTCGAATTTGAAGTTAATTAAGCGTATCTCTTACCAATTAAATACCTTGACTTGCTAAATAAATCAGTATTATAACTATTTGTATGGGGATTATGGGGTGTACGAATACTTTTGTTCAGGCAGTGTATATATATATATATATCTGTAACGAATTGATAGAAGAAACGGCTAGGCGCAGAATGCTGATTTTTGGCATGTGGGAGTCTCTTGGCTATGGCTCCAGTAAGTTCTGAGCTCAGACGAAAATGTCGACTCATCATGGAATTATTTCGTCATTGTCACCTTTCTTATAATTAGAAATCCAGTTTTTCGACAATAACTCAGCCAATTTAAGTGATAGAAGGCTAATAGAATGTGCATATTAAAATCTCTCACATATAATGTAACTATCATCCAAAATTGATGACTTATCACTCTGTTATGACGTCATCATTACGCATCAAAACTTTTTTAAATTGACAAATTTGATGATTTTTCGAGTGATATCGATTTTAACAGTAAGATAGACATATTTAGAGATATTATCTCCCTTGCGCACCGCAAGCAAGCGAAGCGCGCTTGTTATTTATATATTCAGGAGAAAGTGAAAATAACAAAGTTTTCGGAATACTGTTTGTAGTTTGGCAAAAGGTCAGTTCATGAACAAATCTTAAGAAACAAAAATAATTTCATGAAGATCTAGTTAACAGAAAATGAGCTATACTACAATTAATCTTGGGGTTTTCAACACCGGTTTTTTCTTATTTATCGTTTGTTTTTCTATTTCAGAATAGTAAAGCAGAATAAGATCGAATTTACAAAACCGGAATAAGGTCGAATTATTTCAACATTGGAATATGGCCGATTTGTCAAACCTAGAATAAGGTTGAATCATTTCAAGCCTAGAAGAATAAGGCCAAAATATCAATCTGGATATAAAGGGAAAAGGAGTTTATTTTGAAAAATAAAGAATGGGGGTTGATTCTAGCATTTTTCGTTTTGTTAAGAACCAGCGGAGTTTCTAACGTTTTTTTATGCAGAGTATTTTAAAAATCCGATGTCAGAGGCTTCATCCCAAAAAGTTGGGTACTTCTATCTGAGTTTAAGTTTACTGGTGGGAGCACGTCAAAATTATAATGACAGGGAATTTACCTTACGTTCGATAATGTCACCAAAGGAGTTTAGGCACCACCAGGCAGTTTACGCCCGACATACTAGGTATTCTCAAAGTATAGAACTAGACCAATAGCTTGGGGCATTGGAAATTCCTGTACTACATCGCCAAACACCTTTAGTACATCAAAGGGTGGAGCAAAGCCAAGTGCTGGCAACAGGCGTATGCGTAAAGCTAGTTCCTCTTCTTGGTTGTAAACAGCGTGCAGTCCTTCAGTTTGTACTTTGCACCAAATATTCTGTGTGAGGCGAAAGAAGCAGCATTTCACTTGTGTAGTAGGCCACAACTGCTGGAAACTGTCAATGGCAGCCTTCTCAAGGTCCATAAGCATCCGAGATGGTTGAGCATTAAGTCAGAGTAACTGGATCTGTTGCCACATATGTGTAGATAGCTTGGGTTTTATTAGGTAGGAGAATGAACAGGCTAAGTAGCAGATGGCCTCCTTTAGGGGTTCCGATCCTCCTCGGAGTGTATACAACACATACACTTGGGGAAAGAGGCTAGGAGCTGTATTAAAGGTACCATCAGCAAGCCAGCACTGAGAAACTTGTAACATTACTCTAAGATACCGTGAGGAGACTTTCTCCTACTATGCTGTGTGAACTATCCCTCGGTTTCCTCTACTTCCCTTTTAATGCCTATATTAGTCTCACGACAACTTACCTCCTGGTCTACTGGTCCATGGAGAGGCTCATTGTTCGCCCTGATCATCTCCTTACCCCTTTCTTTGTTCCCTTGTTTTGCAACTCCTCTCCGATCCATTGCCAGTGTGACCATATCCTCTCTCCTCCAGTGACGCTAGGCCAGTTGGCAGAGATGTGGTGCTTAATGTTTAAATTTAGTGCTATATGTTATTCTTATATAACGTATTTATTAATATTAATATTAGTATCACTAAAACTATAATCTATTAAACTAAGTAGTTATTAGCAAATGTGTCTTCGAATAGTAACTAGGGCAATATCCCGTCCAGGGTTTAACTAGGTGCTCGGCCGGCACTTAAAGGTGCCAGTCTGGTGTCGTCCGAGGAGCCAAGGTGCTTGCAGTGTGATTCAATTTTGGTGTTGGTTTGCCATCACCCCTGGAATTACAAGAACCCCCTGTTTGGGTGCCATGTAACTTTTGTCACTTCCAAAAAAGTGACTGGAAAATCCTAGATAAAACCATGTTCCCGTCCCGTTTTGTAACTCATCTATTGAGGTCATTTTAAGTGTCTCGTTTTTCTATGAAATTCCTCAATTATGTCCCCTTTTATGCACCTGATAATACTAATCAATTGGGTTCCGCGATTCCACAAAATTAGACACTGACACGGTATTCGTAAGTGCACTGTATTTTAATCTTTTTAGCGGCACATGATCCACATGGTTTCTTCGCTTAAATCATTGCTACCTAAACCCCTTTGGTGACATTATCGAAACGTAAGGTAAATTCCTTGTCATTATAATTTTGACGTTATCCCACCAGTAAAGCTAAACTCAGATAGAAGTACTCAACTTGTTGGGATGAAGCCATGAAGCCATCGAAATGATGATAACAAGATTTCATAAACTAAAAGTGTAGACTGGTAGTGTAGTGCATTATATAAGAACATTGTTTATACTAAATTATACGTAGATAAGCTTGAATAGAATTGATAAAAATGGATCTAGTGTAGCATAATATGTTGCATTTAAAGAAAGGAGAAACCTAGTAAATTTCAGCAGATTTCCAAAATTACAATCATGGTCATGAAAAAAGCAGCATGAAATCAGATACTATTAATTACGGTATATTTCTAAACATCTAAATGCGTCAAAATAAAAACTGATGCAGTTTTGAGATCTTATAATGATCGTCTTAGTATAAAAACGTGTTGTTTTCACGGATAATAGTCGTTAGAAAATTAGCCAATCATATTATTAGCGAAATGTCGTCTAGCGAATTGTCGTGTAGCGAAATGGAATTGGCTGTATTTGAATTTGTAGCCGTGAAACAGATAAATCATCATCATTTGAGAGGCTACCTTTCCAATAATACAACCACAATGCCAATACTACATGCCATTTTCTTCCTAAAATTGATAGATAGGAAATTTTAGAAGTCAATTCGAACTCAACGGACATTGCTGAGCAAAATAAGGGTCACTCTATATATGGTCCTAAAGAATTTTGGAAATCAAAATGTTTATAACTTTAATAGAAAAATGCTTAGAAATATTTCTCAAATATCGTTGATATACTTATCAAAAACTGAAAATGGGTCTAATCCCACTGAAATAAGACCTAACAACAGTTTCAAAAATATGGGACCAGGGATGCGATCAATGGATATCATTAGTTAAACCCGCCAATAACACGGGGTCCATTCTAATTATAGCTTTGACCCCGTATTTCTAAGGTTTCCTCGCCCAAAATGACTTAATCGGAAATGAGTTAGCAAAATACATATATATACTATATATATATACATCTCTGTTACGAATTGATTAAAGAAACTGCAATGCGCAGAAAGGCGATTTTTGGTATGTGGGAGTCTTTTGGCTATGGATCCACTAAGTTCTGAGCTCAGACGAAAATGTCGACTCATCATGGAATTATGACGTCATTGTTACCTTTTTTATAATTAGAAATTTCAATTTTTCGACTATAACTCAGTCATTTTAAGTGATACAAGGCAGAAATTTTAATAGAATGTGTATATTAATATACCTCATTATGATGGAACTATAATCAAAAATTGACAAATTTGGTGATTTTTCGAGTGATATCGATTTTAACACTAAGGCAGACATATTTAGAGATGTTATTTCCCTTATAACTAACCAATGTGACCCCAGGAGACCGAATGAAGCCTCCGGCGGACACAAAGTGTCCGCCAGTCGCGCAGCGCAAGCAAGCGAAACGCGTTACTATTAATATGATAAATATAATCAGTGTATCGCTAATGATAAATATACTAATTAATATGATAAATAAAATTAACCTGTAAGTTATTGAGGATAGAATATTTGAGTAATCATCCCTACTACCATCTCCATCAAAACTCAAATAGTGGTTAGTCTGGTTGAGTAGAATACCATTAGAAATATTCAAGAAGATATTCAAGCCCAAAATATCAAATTCATCAGCTAAAATTACAATAAATAATAAACTTGATTGAACTCTTTCCAAAGTATTAAATGCTATATACAGTCAGGGTCGCTTATTGTGAACCACCAGGGGACCAAAAAATCTGTTCATAATAGAGATACTTCATATTAAGCGCACTTGATTCAATACAAATCCTATCTAAAAATGAAATTGGGACCAGGAGGTTAGTTCATAATAAACGAATGTTCATAATAAGCGACCCTGACTGTACTTGTATGATAATATATCTACTTTATGATTCAGTTATTATAAAACTACTAAATAATGCAGGGAAGACTAAATAAGCATCACAGCTTAATCTAAGTTGTTGAAAATATTTCTCGAATATGCAATCCTACGCGGTACCCCCACACATAAATACTGAAACAACTCTTCATATGTTGACCATACAGAAGTAACATTTTACACAAAAAAGGTATTTTTCGATGAAAAATATCAGCCAAACGCGCTCCAGTTTCAGAAAATCGGCCCGGTTTCCGAAAATAATTGGTGTAGGGAGTGACCTCGGTTTGAACGGGCCCAGGTTTTATGAAGCAATATAAAATACCTATAAAATAACTTATATTCTTGATCAGTTGTGAGCAGAACCGATTTAATCATATTTAAATAGGTCAATAATGTTCTTCATTCCCTAGAATTTCGGTGTTATGGGCCTCTTAAATCCAATAATTCCCCGATTTCTAGCTAACTTCGAATTTAAAACACCAAAACGAGAAAAAAGGAATTAATGCAATTCTAGTTAATTGAAAGAGGAGAGGTTTCTATGGATTGGCGCGGGGCGCATGCATAAGATCGAATCTTGTATGTTGGCACAAGATCAAATTTCTATGTTGGAATAAGATAGAATTTCTATAACGTATATTGAATCTATATACATGGAATGTATTTAGTTTATCACGTGCACAGGGTGTCGCTTATAAACAATATGCCCTGTTTTAATTCATAAGAAATTTCATTGGTTTGCAAATGTTAAGAATACATGATGACTTTTAAAAGGGAATTTTCAATCGTGAAATACTTTCCAAATGGAATATCGCACAGATCAATATAGTAGACGAAATAGTGGGAAGGTTTTCTTAGTGAATATTACTTAAATTGAACTTAAAACTCAAACACTAAGATCGATCTTAAGTTCGAACATAACTTCTTAGTGATAACGCTGACAGAACTAGCATCCCAAGACCAATAAATATTGGCTCGGTATATAGAGGAAAAATTTTTACTATTCATTCAACGGTTATGACACAATAATCAGCAGTACTGACAAAATTTATTCTATATCAAGCCGTTGAAATATCAGTATTTAGAAAAATATGTGCTGTAGCTTAACCTTTGCAAAAAGAAGAAAATGCACAAAGAATTCTTTTCCAAGAATACTTAAAAATAAACATAAAAGTTCGAAAAAGAAAAAGCATTGTTGGGTCTGATTATTGATGTTAAGAAATACTCGGTGAAAAAGGTAGATTTGAAAATTTTTAAAAAAGGCTTGTTTTGGGGAAAGATCAGCTAAATTTGAAATTCTCCCACTAAAGCCTCACAGGCCATAAAAGGGGGCTTTTGGATGACAAAATTGTCAGAGGGTAACCCCAATCCTTTGGATAGCTCAAATCAGTGGTTCTGAATTAAGATAAAAGTTCAGAACCACGAAATAGGGGCAATCTTTAAATGCAAAAACAAGCAAAACGAACTCGTATCTCGATTCTGAGCAGCATAGGTGAAAGATTAATCAATTTTCAGTAATGCAGCTTCAAGGATTGTGGATTGAAATTTTGCAAAATGATGCATTTGCAAGTTGGTTATTGTCATCTTAAAGCCCCCTTTGAACCTTTGGGAATTTTGGTTTTTAAAAAAAACGACTTTTTGGGAACTTGAAACTCATCTCATTTTATCGAGTTTTAACCTTAAGCTTACTATTTTATATTTAGGTAGCATAGTATACATCAATCTATGATATAGAGTAAATTCGACTTCTTTTGAAATGAGATTATCCATCTGGGAACTCATTCTAGAAACAGTCGAATCCCAAATCGACTAATTTTTTTCCATTTATCTAATCTCAACTAGCAATTGAGCTAGTCATGTCTAAAATTAATCATAATTTACTTTAAATTCAATTATTTTGTCATTGGTGTGCTAATAGCTAACAGAATGTAAAAGAATCTTAAGTAACCCAAGTGCTTCTATTGACTTTTACATTCGCAGTAATTCTCATAAACCCAATCCACGCGAACCAATACATATTTAACCATAGCCTACTTAATGTCTGACAGTAACTTAAATAAGGACCAAGGATGAAAGACAAAATTGTTCTATTTATCAAGCCACAATATTTAATCTCGAAAAATATTAAAATAATTAACCACTTTTAGTAGAAATTTTATTTGAATGAATACTACTATTGATTACATATTATTCAAAATTCTTATATTACACAGGTCGCCTATTTTGAATCCCCTCTGCTATTTTATTTCATATCAGCACTATCAAAGTGACTAAAGGAGACGATATTTTACTTTAAGTACCACGCGTGAAGCCAATGCTGAAGGAAGGTACTGTTTTAAGTATATTACTACCTGGCTGTCCAACTTACTACTCAACTGAATCTACTAAACGAACTCGCTTGTCATACGATGTAAAAGAAGAGGATTTGATAAACCAAAACCTGCAACTTAGGTTGAGATACGAGAGTGAGGCATCAACTCTTTAAAAGACTTGAAAGATATGTTACCTTGATTTCACAAATAATATTAGGTTTGTCTGGTTTCGCAATGTAAATAACGTCACGATCGCTCTAGCTGAAAGAAATATATCTGTAAATTTGTACCTTGAAATCAATTCCTGTTTCAAATACTTCAGGCTATTTTCATGGACAAAACATTCCCGTTTCCATAGCTGCAATTAATGACATCCGACAAATAAAATCTGTTTTGCAGGAACTTACTTTACAAAACGACTCTAATTCTGAAAACACTAAGCAGTTATTCCATATACCTCGGCAAAGGAGTATATTAAAGAGGTTATCAATGGTTTACTACATGATAATGAACTTCATAGTGAAAGCTCAGAATTAGCAAGTTTGCTATTCATTCTTGCCAAGTAGAAAATACATTTTCAAGTCTAGACGACAGTACAATATCATTACATGAATCATCCTTACTATTAAAACGCGATTAATGTGTGTATGTTAAGTTACGGTAGATGTCTGCTTTTGGAAGATGTTGGTCAAAAACCAACATCTTCCGCGGAAGATGTAATTGCTAGTCAATGCAAGGTTTTTCGCACTACGAATAAGGTTTCTGGAAACATATAAAGTGCTCCATTACTTATGCACCGTTACTATACTGCATTAGTATGATATCTGCGAGAAGAATGAACTAGATTTCAAAGGCAATTTTAGCATTGATATTATAATAATACGAATATATTTAATGATTTTAAATACAGCAGACAGGTAAAAATTTCAGGATTGCTCGATTCAAATTAATGGTATTAATGAAATTTTGATATAAAAAAAATGAGGTGGTACATTGTAATTTTATAGGATGTAATTAACCCTACTATTAAAACAAGATTAATATATATATATATATATATATATATATATTAGGGTGCTCCAAAAAATTCGAAAGTTGAAATATTTAGATGCACACTCTTCGAATAGTTTACAATGATCACCAAGTATGCACGGTAGAATTTTCAAGCAATTAGGAGATGATTTAGTGGTAGCGCAAAGTAGGCTCCTCCTGGCGCAGATTTATAATAGGATATGTCCGGTTTGAGGCTTAAAGTTGTAAAAGACGTACTTCTGATATTCAAATATACAAGTAACTGTATTTTTTGTGATATTTAGGGATGGTTTTATATCAGCTAATAATACATTTTAATCACCTAAAAGCTACCGGTTCGGAGATATTGGTGAAAAAAGTTGTGATCAGTCTTCGTCATTGAAATTATTAAGGGTCGCAAATGTTTTCACCAATATCTCCGAACCGGTAGCTTTTAGGTCATTAAAGTGTATTATTAGCTGATATAAAACCACCCCCAAATATAACAAAAATACAGTTACTAGTATATTTGAAAATCAGAAGTACGTCTTTTACAACTTTAAACCTCAAACCGGACATGTCCCATTATAAATCTGCACCAGGAAGAGCCTACTTTGCGCGACCACTAAAACATCTCCTAATTGCTTGGAAATTTTGTAGTGCATACTTCGTGATCAATGTCAACTATTCGAAGAGTGTGCATCTAAATATTTCAACTTTCGAATTTTTTGGAGCACCCTAATATATATGTAACGAATTGATTGAAGACACTGCCAGGAGCAGAAAGCAGATTATTGGCATGTGGGAGTATTTTGCTATGGCTCCAAGTTCAGAGCTCAGACGAAAATGTAGACTCATCATGGAATTATGACGTCATTGTTACCTTTTTTATAATTAGAAATTTCAGTTTTTCGACCATAACAGTCATTTTAAGTGATGGAAGGCTGAAATTTTAAGACCATGTGTCTATTAATACACCTCACGTGTGATACAACTATCATGAAAAAATGATGACTCAACACTCTGTTATGTCATCATTACACATTAAAATTTTAATAATTGACAAATTTGGTGATTTTTCGAGCGATATCGATTATAATATTCGGGCAGAAGTATTTAGAGATGCTATCTCCCTTATAATTAATCAATGTGACCCCAGGCGCCCTTAGGGCGCCTCCGGCGGATACAAATATCCGCCAGCTGTGCAGCGTAAGCAAACGAATGTCCCCTATAATCAATCAATGTGACAAGCGCACAAAAAGGGCAATTTAGGGAATTTTGCAAAATATACCTAACTTGAACTGCGAATGAATAACTTTTTCTCATGTCGGAAAATGAATACAGTGGATTCGTGAAATATTTCGATGGTGAATGAAAGGTATCTGGTCTTAAATCGTCATGGAACATCGATTATGTAGACAATTTATACAGAAGTAGCTGGACCAGATTTGCGATTTTCGCTGCGTGCCAGGGCACATTTTGTATCCACCAAACACACCATACAAACACAGTTCTAGTATGTCTCAGACTCGAAAAATCTTTAATATTTTAAACTTTGTAAATTCCAGGGATTCTTGAGAGTCATAAACTCTCGCGAATCAAAATTTAAAAATTGACAAATTTGGTGATTTTTCGTGCGATATCGATTCTAACAGTAGGACAGACGTATTTAGTGAGGTTATCTTACTTAGTAATTAATCAATGTGACCCCAGGCGCCCGAAGGGTGCTTGTCTGTCATAATAATGTATCATATAACAACTACAATCCTTTTATAGAGTTATAACAGAAACCTTACTAATGATCCATAGTACGGTGCAGAATTACTGAAGTAAAGTTTCCAGAAACCTTATTAATAGCGCGAAAAGCAATGCATCGACTAGCACTTACATCTTCCAAAAGCAGACATCTACCGTGACATGTATATAGTATACCTATCTGAGCGAATTGATCGAAGAAATTGACAAGCACAGAAATATGATTCTTGGCATGTTGGAGTTTTTGGGCAATGGATCCACAAAGTTCTGACCTCAGACGAAAATATCGATTCATCATGGTATTATGACGTCTTGTCACTTTTCTTATTATTAGAAGTGTTATTGATTATCATATCAGCAAATCAGTCGTACAAGTACTTAGAGATGCTTTCAACCTTAAAATTAATCAATGTGAGCCTAGGTACCCAAAGGACGCCTCCGGCAGACACAAAGTGTCTTCCATTCGCGCAGCACAAGCAAGAGAAGCACGCTTGTAACTGGTTAAACCAAAAAGTTAAGATGAAACGTTTCGTTTTCCGAATCTAGTAATTTTTAATGTTGATTATACCGATTATCAACTTAAATTTGGTAGTGCATCTTTTCAAGATGTACGTCAAATATTTCCATCAAACATAGAGTGTCACAATGTAAAATTGGTATTGAAAATCGTTAACGAATCAAATATTTCTGCACAAACTATCCAGAACGAATTACGTACATCAGAATTTAGACATAATACACCTGAGTTTGTTGACACCTTCTTACTCATTGGAAATAATTTAACGATAATCCACCATTTAAAGGAATACTTTTGAACGATCATTTCTCTGAACATTTGACTTTTAATGACGAACAGTTTTTATTTTTGGCTCGTATAGTTTCCTGATTAGATGCCTGGTAAGCTTTACCCGAAAAAAATGGGAAACTGAGTAAACAAACATGCCCTAGTTTTAGGCATGCTTGTATTGCATTAACAGAAACTGCTAATCATTAGATTAACTCTTGTGATTTTTATGTGTTTCCCTCCCTTTTACAAATAGATCCATTGGAGAACCATTTCGAGCTGTATCGTATGATGTCGGGTTTTAATTACCATCTCTCATATCTTCAATTTCTTGAAATCGAAAGTAAACTCAAACTCTCTAGTATATTAAATATATATGCAGACCTTGATGAAATTCCCGATCTATCAATCATTAAATGCAGCCCATCAGTTCCTAAACCACCGAAACCATGTCATGTCGGTCTTACCCTGTTAACAGTTGATAAATAATTCTTCTTGATTTAGTCGCAGGTTCTGAGTTAAAAAGTTTTGCAGTTAATGGACAGTAGCCGACTTAAGTACCCATCTGAGTCTGTTTTAGATTATATACTTGTTTAAAATATTACAGAAAATAAATAAAATTATTGTGGAATGTCATTGACTGGGGAACCTCAAAGTCAACAAAATTATCACAAAATCCAATATATCACTATAAAAAATATCACTATATCCAAATCTACTCTGTATAAGTATTTAGAATCAATTTAACACAAAGATTAGGCAGGCCTATTATAGAGTGTTTGGAAAGAGATCGCGGGCCATTACATTTTGTCTCGCGGGCCACGGCTTTCCACCACTGCTTAGCATTGCCTTCTACTTGTGACATTGCATGAAACTTAAAATATACACTGAGAACCATAATAAGAATTAATTATCAAAGATCGGGCATGATGAAGTGATAGCAATTAAGATACTTTTTCTCATAGAAATATATGGTACTTTATATAAAGGGTGTTAATAAATTGATGCCGTAAACTAAAATTCTGGAAAAAAAAGTTAATTTAGTAGACAAATGATATTTACTACTTTTTAATATATCCACCACCGTTCGCAATACATAATTTTACCCTATTAGGCATTGACGATGTTAGATTGTCTAGAATGTCTTCATTTATCCCTGACCAGGCCTTTTTCAAGCAATTTTTGAGAGATTCTTCATTTGTTGGCGGGTCAAATAAATCCAAGTGACTCTGCAGTATAGCTCATTGATTTTCTATAGGGTTTAAATCAGGTGAATTCGCCGGCCAAATGCCCTTCTTCCAAAACCCTTTTAGATTCTGTAGGCACCTCTCCTGGGTTTTCTTAGCTGCATGAGCTGGTGCACCATCCTGCTGAAAAATTGATTTAGACATGTTTAACATCATTTTTCGCTCACAAATAGGTTCATTAAGTCTTTTCCGACGAATAGATGACATCAAAGATTTCTTCTCTTCAACATAATATTCAGACGTTATGGACTGTCCTCGAGGAATAAAATGAGATTGGAGAGAGTGCGATAAGACATCATACCCCATACGTTGATTTTCAGGGGAAATTTTATGGTCTCGATAGGGGTACCATTTCGATTTTGCAATTATAATATTAGATGATCTAGAGAACGCCGGTTTCCTGCCACGTCCAGGCTTATTCTTTAGGGATTAATACTTTTTTGAGAGTGCCCACCAACGTTGAATTGTGTGGAGGTTAACGTTGAGACCTCGTGAAACATCCGTCTGAGACATGCCACCTAAAACCAACTGCACGATTGAGAATATCGTCAGGATATTCTTTCACCATGAAACCTTAGATGAAGCAATCAAATGAATTTTTTAATTAAATAGCTATCTTCGGTTAGCTCTCGTATGAATTCAAATAAGCATCCGCATATGGTATAATAAAAAGTCATGAAAAAATGAACTGGATTTATCAATACAGTGCTATTTGTATTTCAGTTGAATATGATTTGTAAAATATTACGACATCAATTAATTAACACCCTGTACACTAAGGGGTCAAAAGTATTTGAAAATTTCATTACAAACAAATTGTACCAACATGGGTCTATCCATGAAGAGGAATAATTTAAACGGTATAGGATACAGCTAATCGGATTCCAGATTCGTATGATACGCATTCAAATTAGTCATAGTTGAATTTTCTAGCTAATCATTAATTCCTAACTTCTTGTAATAATCAATCAGTGACACCTAATGCCACATACGCCCATTTAAACCACTATATAGATGGCAATGAATTACCTATGGTGGCTCAGGCTGATAAGATTATTCATTGAGCTAAGTAATTTATTAGATATGTTAAACTATGACTATTTCGAATGTGTAGATTTCGAATCTGAAATGATTTTTAGTAACCCTTTGAATTTGAACGTACTGCCCTTCATAAAAAGATTCAGTTTAGTACTATTTGTATGGGAAAGAATCAAGTGTTCAACACTTTGGTCCGGTTGGTGTATTTATGAATTGCAGAGATTTCGTAGAAAGGAGAATTTCACTGAAGAGTACCTCGTCGATCAGAAATACTATTAAAAAAACAATGCTTAATACAGTTCTGCTAACTAAATTGAAATAAATGGACATACTTTACGAGTAATTAAATATACGTAGTTCCTTCTAAAATATCATCAAGCCCCCATTACAGGTAACAAGTAAATGCCCGGGGATCGCAAGAAAATTAAAATATGCGGCGCTCTTTAGAATTTTATTAAATAAATTTAATAAATTGAACACTGATGATCGTTGCGGTCACCAAAGAATTTACCGATTATCGCTGTATACCTATTTTCGGGTAATTTAAATGAAATTCAAACATGAATACAAATCTATGGGTTTTTTTCTTTGGAAATTTCATTTTAGGAATAGACATATTTTTATAATAAATTAACGGAAAATAATACATTGTTCTAGTACTCACATTCGAGAAGAATATACTTTAAAATCTACTATTAATGAATAGAATAAAAATGGCTTTATTATTGTACATGCTTCAGATTGGCTTAAAACAATCCATCTTTTTAATCAAAAAGGACAACTTCAAATCTGGTGCCTTTGGCATTGTATACAATGTTAAATGGATATGCACATTTAGTTATACTAACATATTTCTGGGATATTTTATTCCAAACTTTTCTTCATCCATCATTGGGAATGTCAACGCTTTTTACATAAAAAGAATCATATCTATCTAGTATAACTTCGAGTCTCACACAACCTCCCTACATAATGCACATAATTACTTCATTCAATTTCATTGCAATTTTATAATTTCTTGAACACTCTCTTTAACGTTTTGAATTTAGATTGTATGGAAATCGAAAATCAAGGTAATTTACTGAATATTGCACACCCCCTGTATCTATGCAAAAATGATCAGCAGTTGGAAAGGTCGAAATAACACAATTCTTAAATAAATGGGTGTTAACTAGTTGGTTGATTTACAAAAAGAATCAAATATATTCAAGTTGAATTTTTATATAGAGTCTAAACAGTACTCGAAAAAGCCCCTCACAGATAGGATAGAAGTGTGCTTCCAAATTCCTGGGATGACATGTATTGTGTCATCATCCAAGGAATGTGGAAGCACACTTCAAGCCCGTCTGTGAGGGGCTTTTTTACATCAATTAAAGTTTGTAGGATGAAAATTGTGGATGTAAATTTTGGGAGTGTCATCATGATGATGTCAGCATATTTAATCAACATAATTTTGTTGAGATATCTACATTGAACACTGTATTGAATAATTGTTTATCTCAAACTATCTAAATTTTTAACCGCAAATTGCTCAGAGGTCCTATATTCGATGGAACTAGGAATGAAATAGGTTTTAGAGGGTCTCATACTTCACCAGTGGTACCAATCTCAAGTTTCTAGCTCTTCTAGTCTTTGTGCAATAAGCAAAATAAGGAAATCACAAAATGCTACGTAATGATGATGATTTAGCATATATTGAAAATCGTATGAGTAGGTGCACATCTACATATATGTTTGCAGCTTCACCAAAAGTTTCAGAGCGATATCTTTTAAACTTTGGTCTGTGCACCACTTACGGCCGGCCGGACAACAGCACTCATCTTAGTACTGTGCTACTTACTATATTATTACTTAAGTAGTATAATGGATCATAGATCCAATATAATAATATAGGAAGCAGACTAAAAAATGAAAATTTGATGGTGGCAACTTACCAGCATTTTACTTTTTCTGGTGGCTAATAGCCACCAAATTCAAAATAGGATATATAAATAGAACAGTACCTCATAAAATTTCGAGAATTAGTCAAACAAACTAGTGATAAAATCAAGTAAGTTTGAAAAATACCAACCTAGTACTTTTTCGAAGAGGCATTATTGACAAAAGATAATACCAAAATACAAACCACGGACTACAGTGAAAATGCATAGGCTGAACCATGGCCTACTCTAATAACGCCTCACAGTAAAATAACCAAGGATGCGGTAATAGCCGAATGGATTAATACACGATTAGCCTAAAGTCGTCAACCATGTAGGATAGGCATTAAGAATGTATTACCAGCATATATAAACATGGCATCAAATAACATATATCCGTTGTCAAAATTTCGATTCGTCATCATATCATTGCGCAACAGGCCGTTTTAAGCACGATTTTGGCAATTTTCTAAGCTGTTTTAACCTATTTCTAAATGGTATTAAGGTGCGATTTTTGTGTAGAACCAAGATTAGTACGAGTTGATTTGAAAAATTTAGAATTTTTCAATGGAATGTTGTTACATTCCTGCGTTGCTATGGTAAAGCATTTTAGTCAGTTTGGGCCATATCCTGCAAACTGTAGGAACTAGGTCTTCAAATTTGATTTTATTTGATAGGCAATTGGCTACTTCCTATTAGGTAATAATACAATTTAAACTTCTAAATTCACAGACTATAGAGTTATGAGACAATTTAGTGTTCTGGCCACATTCTTAAAATCAACCCATAACTCAAAACTCGTTGAATTTAGAAGTTCAAGTTGTATTATCACCTAATAGGAAGTAGGCCATTGCCTATCAAACACGATCGAATTTGAAGATCTAGCTACTACAGTTTGCACGAAATGGCCCAAACTGACCAAAATGTATACCATAGCAACGCAGGAATGTAACAACATTCCATTGAAAAATTCTAAATTTTTCAAATCAACTCGTATTAATCTTGGTTCAACACAAAAATCACATATTAATACCATTTAGAAATAGGGTTAAAACAGCTTAGAAAATCGCTAAAATTGTCCTTAGAATGACCGCGCAATGATATGATGACTAATCGAAATTTTTCCAACGGATATATGTACTTTGATACCATGTTTATATATGCTGGTAATACATTCTTAATGACAATTCTGCATGGTTAACGATTTCAGGCTAATCGCGTATTAATCCATTCAGCTATTACTTCATCTCTAGTCCATGATTTTCAGTCTACAGTGAGGCATTATTAGAGTAGGCTATGGCTGAACATTGTAAGACTGAAAATTTGGTGAAACTCTGTATTTGCCCTTTAGTTACGAAATTTGGTACCTAATACACATTTTGGGGGTTGAATTCATAAATGACAATTTCAAGGTGCAAAAACTCATTCCCTGCTTTAGCAGGCTATCCTTCACCATTGTCCTATATATACATAAGGCATGTCGTTAAAATCTTAAAAATGGACCAGAGATGCGGTCGAAGATGGTTGAACTATTACATGATCTGCCTAAAATCATTAACCACGTAGACTAGAAATTAGGAGTATATTACCAGCATTTACAAATATGACGCCAAAGTACCCATATACATTGCTAAAATCTTGATTAGTCATCATATGGTTGCGTAATAGGTCATATTTATGATCTAGGGTGCGACCCGTGCGGGCTTTTAGCAGCGGCCACGTGCTGAAAACCAATCAAATATGGGCCGAAAGAGTGCCTTACAAATCAAATTAGAAATATGAATATACTATAAGTACATTATAATTATAGCACAAAATAGTAGTATTTAGGTCTCGCCTTTTTGTCGAAATTATTGTGAGTGCAGAAACACATTACTGGTATCAGTACTAATACGCGATTTCAAGGATCTTATAACTCCTCAACTAATGTCTTAGATGATGAGTCGCAGAATTTAGCCAAGGGCGTTGTAACAAAGTATTGAATTCATGAAGCGAAGGGTGTCAGAAAAGTATACTCACAAATGTTGGCAGCGGGGTGCGGGCCACTTACTTCGCAGGCCGCACCCAAATAAAAAATGAATTTGGTGCTTTTCAAAGTCGGTCTAATGGCACTTTAGAGTGTTTTTAACATAAGGTTTTCCAAAGAACCGAGCTGTGAATAAGTTAATGAGAAAAAAGGGATTTTTTTCACGTATTGTTGCTATTCCAGCGTTGCTACAGAAACGTGTTTTGGTTATTTGGGGGCATATCTTGAAAAATGCAATAACTATCATTCAAAATTGATTGTATTAGATAGTCAAAGGACTACTTCTTATCAAGCGTAATATAATTTATGCTGTCTAAAACAAGGGGTTTACGAGTTAATAGACAATTTATAATATCCAGTCACATATGTTAATTTACATAATAACACGTAAACAACTGAATTTAGAGATATAAATTTTATTATCGCTTTATAGGAAGTAGTACTATATTGACTATAAAATAAGATCGAATTTGAATGTCTAGTTATCGCGGTTCCTGAACAACTGACCAAAATGCGCGCCTCCATCACAACGCTGGAATGTAGCAACATTCCATGAAAAAATCTCAATTCTTCGCATTAATACTCATTTAAGCAACACTCAAAAGCCAAGTCTATCTCAAGCTAAGTCAAGTCTATCACTCAAGCGAAGTCAAGTCTATCACTCAAGCGAAGTCAAGTCTATTTCAAGCTAAGTCAAGTCTGTCTCTCAAGCAAAGCTAAGCTAAGTCTATCTCTCAAGCTAACTCAAGTCTATCTCTAAGCTAGTCAAGCCTATCAAGTCATAGTCTGCTATTAAGAAGTAGAAGTCCGTTTCATCAGTACAAGTCTGTCAATTAAGAAGTAGAAGTTCGTCTCAATAGTACTTCTCTAACTCCAATGTTTATTTTGTATTTATGAGCTTAATATTTATATTATGTCATATTTGTTTTCACCAGAATAAAATAATTACAAAGATCAAATATGTCTTGGTTCTTTGACAATTAATGGTCATATTTATGAGTGGGGTCACTTAAAATGCTCTTAATCATATACAAGCGCGCTTCGCTTACTTACGCTGCGCGGCTGGCGGACACAAAGTGTCCGCCGGAGGCGCCCTTTGGGCGCCTGAGGTCACATTGATTAATTATAAGGGAGATAACATCTCTAAATACGTCTGTTTTACTGTTCTAATCGATATCGCACGAAAAATCACCAAATTTATCAATTTTTAAAATTTTGATGCGTAATGATGACGTCATAACGAAGTGATGAGCCATCATTTTTTGATGATAAATTCATTATATGTGAGGTATGCTAGTATACAGATTCTATTAAAATTTCAGCCTTGCAGTTTCTTCAATCAATTCGTTACAGATATATATATAGATTAATCGAGTTTTAATAGTAAGGATAACGTATAAAGGATGAATGTAATCTTGAATATGCTAGCCAATCCCAGGTCCAAAAAATAGTGACCATTGTCTTAAGTATAGAATACCATGCTTATACATTCAGAGAGTTTTGCTAATAATAAAATTATTCAAAATCAATGCAATAAAACTACGTATTCTACACAATAAGATTAAAATCTCGCGTTAAAAGTAGTGGTTCGCTAGTCCGAAGTCTACAAGGCATTTTGTTCCGGTCGCTTAACCTTCAGATAATCAATTTAATTTTGGGAATTATCTTTTCTGTTTTCTTAATTATAACATACCATAATCAATGCATATATCATTACTACGTAGACACTCTTTACTATTAATTGCACTGAATTGTATTGAATAGATACATTAATACAACATACATTGTATTGGATTATCTTAGAGTCAGTGTTGTAGTTAGGGGTCGTGGGTCATAAATAAAACAGAGAACTATTACCCCTCTATCATTACCTCAAAACATACATAGGGTCTACTATTACTTGCTTGTTGTCTCATAATTTGATTATTAATAATACTGGGGGTTTAGGGCCACTAAACTGGCAGACTGAAGTCACTACAATAGATTTCGCAGACCGCGAAATCTCTGTAACAATTATTTTTAAAAATAGCTGGAATCTATGGCCCTAGATCTCTTATTGGATCGCTTCGCTCGCTCAGGAGGAATCTTTGACCAACCTATAATATAAAATTATAGAGCAATCTCACCCAGTAATCAGATGCTAATCACCCCGATGAGATGAGTACGAGTATCCTGGGAATTAATTTATGCTCTTCGAACTACAAAATTAGAAGAATCTAGGCAAAATATGAAACAAAAGTTGTCAGCTCAGGGACTTTATTCCTGGAGTCTACTGGGAGGCCTCCAGCGCCCCCCTAGACCCCAAGGTTGCTGCTAGGCTCCTCCAATAGAAAATCCTGGCTATGCCACTGTTTGGGGTCGCGTGATGATACAAATGAAGATATAATTTTTGGAGCGCACTCCAAAAAAGTGTAAAAACACTGTTCTAAAATAGAATAATGATCTACTTTCAGACATATGCAGTTTTATTCAACAAATATTTTACAGCTGATCACCTGATGATAAGAATAACCATACAAAAGTTCGAGAGTACAGATATAAGGTACATGATTTCGTATCTATTCGTTTATGATGACTAATAGATCTAACTAAAATGAAGGCCTAGACGGTAAATTACTTACGTATATATATTATTATGATTTCATTCTATAATTATCTATCATACTCACAAGTTGTTCATTATGGCTCTCATTCAGCTTGAAATAAAGCCATAATGGATAACTTTGACAGACCGATAGTGCAGCTCCAGGAAGTGACTCGAAGGAACATGTAATATAAATATCGGATTACATCGTGAATTAATAATCTTACGGCATTCTAAGTGTGTGAAATTTGGAATCTATATATTAAATACCCTATATTTGCCATTGAGAGCTAACTTTAAGCTCAAAATAAGTTCTTTTTTAAAAGGTGTGAAAATATGTATATATACATATGTTAGAAACTCATAAAATATTCATATTATTACTTTCAAGGTGTTAAAATCGGAATCTAGACATTAAAATATCCTATATTAGCCGTTGAGAACTCGCTTTTAACTCAAAATAAGAATTTTTCGAAAGGTGTGAAAATATGTATATATATATATATACGCACATATATATGTTAGAGACTCATAAAATATTCATATTATTACTTTCAAAGTGCGAAAATCGGTTCCTACATGGTGAAATACCCTACAAAAGTCGTTGAGATCTTATTTATATCTTTAAACAAAGTTTTGCACTGGTGGTGTTAAAATATGAATATATACTTATAAAAACCGGAAGTGATGAGATTTTGCGAAAAAATGTTTACAGTGCACATTGACACCATAAAGAGATCCTACATGCGAAATTTGGAAAAAATCGGACTGTTAGATTTCGCAATAGCGCGCGTACGGACATACATACATACATACATACATACATACATACATACATACATACATACATACATACATACATACATACATACATACATACATACATACATACATACATACATACATACATACATACATACATACATACATACATACATACATACATACATACATACATACATACATACATACATACATACATACATACATACATACATACATACATACATACATACATACATAAATACGGACGGACGAGATACTCCATCCATGCCATAAGGACATCTCCATATAGGAGCTGCACTAAAAATTGAGTATAATATATATACTAGTAGTATAATTATACCATGAAATCATAATTATGTATACAGTACCCGGACAAAAGTATTTGACCAACACAGAAACCTCCATAAAAATAGTATTAAAGCGGGTCTATTCATAAAGGAATATGTACTCAAACTGTAAGGAATACTCTATTTCAAATTCAAATTCGTAAACTACACATCTTAATTACTCATAATTGATAGCCTCAACTTAATTACTAACTTCCAAGTTAATAAATATCAACATTTGAAACTTGATGCTACTTGTCCAGAGTCACTAGCATTACATATTATGGCGATTAGTGACAAAAAGTGAGGTTGATAATTTTCTAGATAAGAATAAGTAATTGAGTTGAGACTCTCAATTATCAGTAATTAGAATCTGTAGATTACGAATTTGAAATAAAAATTATTTTCTACTATTTGAGTACATGTTCCTTTTTTGAATGTATCCAATTTACAAGTAATACTAAGTTTTCGTGATGGTCGGATACTTTTGTCCGGGTAGTGTATATGTGTGCTAATTTTCCTAAAACTTCTATTGGTAGGCACATGAGGTTAATCAGAGGGGTATTTTATGCTAAATCCTAAAACGCATTCAAATATAGCACGATGACTGTCCCAATTCTGAAAAAGTGATAGTAATGGCATAATGCACAAATAATATTTAACAGTTAAGGGGATACAATAACAAATTTCAAATAATGTTAAGTACATACAAACCTCCAATAAGCTCAACAGATGCTGTGATATACAAAAAATCATATAAATCCGGATCTATAATAGCAACAGAATTTAGATTTGCAATGCCACTGTCTTCAATATAGTAAAATACTGATTCTAAAAGCAATAGAGCATGAGGATTGTCATTTATTTTTCCAATAAGTATAGATACATATGAAGTTGAGCGAACCCCACAGGTACAACAGAAAATCTAAAAAAAGGATATTCGAAAATATTTTTAGTCATATATGAGATTTTAGAATGGGAGAAATAATATATTTAAATGCTTCCAATCACATGAGAAATGTGAATAAATATGCAATCTAATATAAAATATGTTCTAAAGAACTGTTATTAGTGTCTAAAAACAGCAACCAAGTCAAATTTAAAAACGGGATAACGTACATCAATTTTAATGCTTCTGGAAGATGAAGGAGGTTCTGAATTAAGGTTGACGTATTTCATGCTTCTCAGTACCATTTCATATTCCAAAGGATCGGCTTGATTAACCAAATATACACTGTTGTTAACTTCATTAAGAAAAATACTAATATTATTAGATGAAGTTCGTGAAATGAGAATTGATTCCTAAAGTAAATAAATTGTCAGGATGAATGCGTAAAACATTGAAAATACTTGTACAGAAAGGCAATAATACATAATCAAAACTCAAATATTTACCTTAGAGGTCATCTGGCAATTATTGGTTTGTTTGAATTTGAAAATTCGAAAAAAGTCATGTTTTATTGAATAAATTTAAAATTTCTCATTATCCTAAAGCTAAACACCGAAAAGGCTGCAGAGGACTTTTGTTTTGCTTATTAACGACTTTCGTTGGAGAATAAGAAAAGTGAACAAATTTAATGCCCAAAACATGGCCTTTTTTTGTTATCAATATCGACAGGTTTCACCGAATGTAAACCTTAACATCAATATAGCATATACACTGTTGGACAAGAAGAATCGTTCATTTTCTTCGCTCTCCATAGAAATAATATAAAAAACCTTACCAGCACAAATTTATAAAGTCCTCACAATCAATAGTATAGATCAAATGTCCAATTCAGGAAGTTTATTCAAATATTTATCCTTATACATAATACCGTTTCATATTCGAGATATTATCCTAGCGAATTTTGCACTCATGGACACATATTAGGTAATACATTGTGAAATTTTAGGGTAGAACATGGCCTACAGAAACAAGTTTATACTTACTGCAGAAACCTACTAGGAAATTAATGTACAATTTTTATACACTCATAAACTAACAATCTAAATTCACATTGTAGTTCAAATGGTTATCACAATAGTTACGATCCCTTGCCTTTGTTCTTTTGATTCACCACTAATTCTTCATTCTTATTGAATTACTGCCATTTATATCAGCCTAAACTCGATTCAAGACAGCATTCTAACACAGTTCTGTACCAATGAAAATACAGTGTTTCGATTAGTGAATATATTCGGATTTGAGGTATAACAAATTGTATATACACTGCCTGGACACAAGTATTCGTACATCGCAAAATTTGGCATACAAATCCTAAATATTAAAGCCCGATTAATGTTTGTATATATATATAGTATTTATAACTGCAACGAATTGATTGAAACAGTCAGGCACAGAAAGCTGATTTTTGGCAAGTGGGTCTTTTGGCTATGGCTCAACTGAGTTCTGACCTCGTACGAAAATATCTACTCATCATGGAATCATGGCGTAGTTGACACATTTTTATAAATAGAAATTTAAGTTTTTCGACTGTAATTCAACCATTTTAGGTAATAAAAGGCTGAACTTTAGCGAGTCAAAGGTATTTAATTCCTAAGAGATAAGCTTAATTTAACACCAAATTTTAGTTGTTATGGTCGAAAAACTGAAATTTCTAATTATGAAAAGGTGACAATGACATCATAATTCCACGATGAGTCGACATTTTCGTCTGAGCTCAGAACTTAGTGGAGCCTGGCAGTTTCTTCAATCAATTCGTTACATATATATACGTATATATATATATACACACACACACACACACACACACACACACACACACACACACACACACACACACACACACACACACACACACACACACACACACACACACACACACACACACACACACACACACACACACACACACACACACACACACACACACACACACACACACACACACACACACACACACACACACACACACACACACACACACACACACACACACACACACACACACACACACACACACACACACACACACACACACACATACTATATATATATACATTAATCGAGTTTTAATAGTAAGGATATATGTACCGAATTAATTGATAAAACTGCCCGGCACAGAATGCCAATTTTTGGCATTTGGGAGTTTTTGGCTATGGCTCCACTAAGATATTTTATGTGATAGAAGGCTGAAATTTGAATAGAATGTGTACATTAATAAATCTCAAATATGGTTATGATACAACTACTACCATCAAAATATGACGACTCATCACTCTGTTATGGCGTCATCATTACACATCAAAAATTGAAAATTGACACCTCAAGAGTTGATAGACTAGCTCAATACTGAGGACGATGTGGATAACGCTCTACATATGGGTGGCGAGAGTATCGAATTCTCTACTCAAACTCCCGAGACTAAAGCAGCACTTGTCTCACAATCGAGCACGCCCACCTTCCCCTCTCGCATGACTCTATGTCTGCTGGATGTGCCGATTCTTTCTGTCGATGTTGCTAACCAAGTGGATATAGACCAACAGCGTCAGCCATGCTGTTCAAATTGCCTAGAACCGGTTCATGAGTACACCAAAGTTAAAGTTCCCACCTCGCCTCTCTCTCTTCTACTGACGAGCCGAATGAAGCAATTCTCTCAGAGCTGCACCCAGTACTAGTAGTTCAGGATTTGGATTCTTACGACTAGGAAGTTAGACCTCTTATTAGGACTAATATTACACCTTTTGTTAACCTACTAGATGATAGACTTCTTCCTCCCGATGTCGATCCAAAACGAATTAACTGGCATGGTTGTGCTAATCGTAGATTAAATGATGACGTTATGCAATTGGTTTAATGTTCCGGCTGTACAGATGGCCTCAACTAAACACAGACTGTATATTCAGTGCAGAGCCATATGAGGACAGAGATGCACAATAACTTTGCTCAAGGGATGGGTATTGTGCACATGAACTGCAAAGGCAATTAAATCGCAAAGGCACCTTCCGTAGCTGTGTATAAAGGGTGACATGATAACGTCAAGCAGTAAGCGATTGAAGGCTATCTATGCTGGAGATAATGTAAGGATTTAAATCCCAGTAGTAGAAATGGCCCACTTGGTCCGACCAGTCTCATTGGAGTTGTAATGTATTCCTTTAATACTCTTATAGATTTGAGTTATCTATCTATCTATCTATATCTATATCTATATATATAGTATATATATATATATATATATATATATATATAACGCATTGATTGAAGAAACTGCCAGGCGTAGAAAGCTGATTTTGGGCATGTGGGAGTGTTTTGGCTATGCCTCCACTAAGTTCTGACCTCAGACGAAAATGTCGACCCATTATGGAATTATGACGTCATTGTCACCTTTTATAATTAGAAATTTTAGTTTTCCAATTATAACTCAGCCATTTTAGGTGATAAAGGCTGAACTTTTAATAGAATGTGTATATTATTAATATACCTCACATATGACACAACTATCGTCAAAAAATTATTACTCATCACTCTGTTATGGCGTCATCATTACGCATCAAAATTTTAAAAATTGACAAATTTGGTGATTTTTCGTGCGATATCGATTATAACAGTGGGACAGACGTATTTAGAGATGTTTTCTCATTTATAATTAATCAATTTAACCCCAGGCGCCCAAAGAGCGCCTCCAGTGGACACAAAGTGTCCACCATCCGCGCAGCGCAAGCAAGCGAAGCGCACTTGTATATATATATACATCGTGGAATCTGATTATTAGCAACTCTCTTATTAGCAATATGGCTCGAATTCTGTTTCCTTAATTAAAAACTTATCGTATTAGCAACCATTTTATGAGCAAAACTCGAGTTGCTAACAAACGAATATAAAATTTTGCGATTTTAAATCGATTATAACATAAACAAGCGCGCTTCGCTTGCTTGCGCTGCGCGGCTGGCTGACACTTTGTGTCCGCCGGAGGCTCCCTTCGATCGCCTGGGGTCACATTGGTTAATTATAAGGGAGATAGCATCCCTAAATATGTCTGTCCTACTGTTATAATCGATATCACTCGAAAAATCACAAAATTTTTGATGTGTAATGATGACGTCATAACAAAATGAGCTTTCTGTGCCTGGCAGTTTCTTCAATCAATTCGTTACAGAGATATATATATCTATATCCACACATACACAAACAAACAATAATCGAGTTTCAGATTTAGAGATGTTTTCTACCATATAATTAACCAATGTGAGTATAGGCGCGCAAAGGGTGTCTCCGCCGGACACAAAGTGTCCGCTAATTGGGTAGGGCAGGCAAGAAAGAGCGCTTGTAGAACACTATTCGGGAAATCCGAATAAAGTGATGGAACTGTAGCATATCAATTGAATCTTGTATGTGTCAGCTAAAAAATTAAAAATTAATTGGAGGAGGTTTAAATGTTGTGAGAAATTCATGAAATGCTGAATAAATGCCTTTAGTTTCAATAACCTCGTGCAGAGCATGTTTTCGAAAATCAAATCAACATCCACTAGAGCGCACAAAATAATATACTTGTATAGAATAGAATTACAGATTATTTGATTCATGATAACAATAGGAATGATATTTGAAATACACGTAAACCAGTATGGCGCATAGATTTCGATTATAGTAATAGAAGCTATTCATATAATTTCAACAGATGGTGGCAGAGTAGAGAGATTCAATCGTAAATCCGATTCGCCTTTGTCAAACACGTGCATTATGCAATGTTCCAGGGTTAAGCGGTGAAAGTTTCTCATCGGAATATTTTCTCTTCGACATTATGTAAATATATTTTTCGTCACAACTAAGTTCAGCTAACACATCTTGTGGCAAATGCTCGACATTCCAGCCAATCTGTTGATAGTTCACACTGTTGAGTTTTGTAAGATTATCTGTAATTTCCTCACCTAATTCACGCGAGAAACTTGCTGGTCTTGTACAGGGTGGCTTGTAAGTTCTGTCCCAAGCTTTATTAGGTATAAAATTTCTTAAACTCAAACAATCTTAATTATTATGGTCTTGTAATTCGAATATTCTCAATGATTTTATAAGATTTTTCGATTCTATGACTTAGAAATATGTTTTGTGTGGTGAGTTTTGAGGAAAAAAATGTGTCCTGGCACGCAGCGAAAATCGTGAATCAGGGCCCACTGCATTTCAAGTTATCTTCCCAGAGTCTTCAAATCCTAGGAAAAATTAGCTCACACATTTTCCTCGAACACTATAAATTTGTAGAAATATAGAATGTTTAGATCAGTATATATTGAGAACCTTTTGGATCAGATTTTTTGGTAATGTGAAAAAAAGTGCCATTTTGATTTTGCAAAATGTACCTAATTTGAAGTCGTGAAATAATAACTTTATCTCGCTTCTGATAATGAATGCAATGGATTTGTGAAATATTTCAATGGTGAATGAAAGGTATCTGGTGCTAAATCGTCATGGAACATCGATTTAAGAGACATTTTTTACAGAAGCAGTGGCCTGGATTCTCGATTTTCGCTGTGTGCCAGGACACATTTTTTTTCTAAAAACTCACCATACAAAACATATTTGTCATAGAATCGAAAAATCTTAGAAAATCATTGAGAATATTCGAATTACAATCTCTAAAGACCATAATAACTAAGATTGTTTGAGTTTAAGAAATTTTATACCTAATAAAGCTTGGGACAGAACTTACAAGCCACCCTGTACTTTTCAAATAGATATTTGAATGGAAGCTCATTGCGGTAAAGACAACAAATCATTCGTTATAAAGGTCGAGCTTAAAGATAGTTCAAGGATGCGAATAACATCACCTTCAGGTCCGACATTAACATTGGTGCCTTCACTTTTTGGTATAATCAAATTACCTAATATAATGCACAAAAGCATATTGTAACATTTAAATAGTATGTGACATACTTTGGAAGCCAAAGTAATCCGATATCACACATATTCTGTATATTTTAAGGGAGATAAAACCAAATTTAGTGGAAAAATACAAAAAATATCCAATTTTAGTACTACGTAAAAGGAGATATAATCCTTTTTTAATAGTAAATATTAATTCATGAATTATAAATTCGACCAGTTTATTCAAGTAGATTGAGGCAGGGTCAAACATATCTCGCTCAAATTTTCTAAAAAGTCAAAAAGTTTAACTTCTAAGTGAAACGATTAATTCTTCAATGATTTTCATCTTATCATCCAAAAAACCTGTTTTTATTTTCAACCATCCAATCAATAATTTTGGAATCTCATTCCAAATTTATGGTTGAAGTAAAATGGTAGAATTTAGATTAGCGAGCGATCAATTGGAGGGTATGGAAGCTTGGTTCCCAGAAAGATTTTGCCTCTAACAAGCACCCTGATGACACTTTAGATACTTTAAATGGTAGGAGTACTGTTAAAAACTTTAGATACGATAATGTGAATGAAAATATGCATTTATGGCTAAGAAATGTAAGGTGGGATTTTAAAAAAGTGCTTGTACATACTCATTAATATCTTATAGACATTCTTTAATATATATAATCGCGCTTCGCTTTCTTGCACTGCGCGGCTGGCAGACACAAAGTGACAAACCTCTCAGAAACCACTCTCGTCACATGCAAAGCCTACAGGCTTTCTCACCGCTGCGGATGCACCCGTACCTCAAATCATACTGCCTCCCACCTTTACTGTGGCCTGACCCACGCCGCTGCACAAAGAATAGAACTCCTCAGTGTAAAAATGGGACCTGTTCCCACTCCATCATCACCGCTCTCTCTCTCTCTCTCTCTCTCTCTCTCTCTCTCTCTCTCTCTCTCTCTCTCTCTCTTGGAGAGTGAAATAATTCAAACTCAAGGCTCGTTGATCGTCCAACCCATCGTCAACTGGCCCCCCTTGAGAAATTCCCATTCCACCTCCGCCCAAAGATCGCACTGGGCCCTACCAGGTCACTCATTAACTAATCATACTCATACCCACGCCAATACCCGCAGGACCCACCGAATATGGACCCATTTGCGGAACAGCAAGGAGGTCAAATGGCAGATCCGAAACCTAATCCGTAATGACTTCCGTACTCCCATTCGATGGTCATCGAGTAACGCATGATTACCAAACTCCGAAAGGAGAATCCCGGAAATGAATTTATTTCAGATGACCTAGCTCAGTTTTTTACTGCTATTCACGCCGCCCCTCACTCACTCCGTACCTCATTCAATCCTTGAGGACTAAGAGTACGGACATGGAGATGTCAAAGGTAGATACGCATTTTAAAACTTAAGAGTTAGTAATCGAGTTGAGGCTCTCAATTATGAGTATTAGAATGTGTAGATCACGAATTTGATTTCAAAATATAATATTTCTTACAGTTTGAGTACATATTCCAATATAAATAGACCCACTTTAATAGTATTGTATGGAGATTTTCGTGGTGGTCGAATTCTTTTGTCCGAGTAGTGTATATACTATATATATATACAGTCGACTCCGCTTAATAGAGTCACTGTTTAATCGGGTCAACCGCTTAATCGGAACACTTTTGGAAGGATCCAAATTGATCTCACACATAGAAGCTAATACAAAAAATTTCAGTTAATAGGGTTCTCCGCTCAATCGAGGCAAAGTGTTCTTTGACCGATATGACCTTATCAAGCGGAGTTTAATAGTAAGGATGCAGAGTATTGAGAGATGTTAAGAACTCGCTTTTAGCTCAAAATGAGATTTTTTGCAAAAGGTGTGAAAATATGTAGATATCAATATGTTAATAACTCATAAAATATTCATGTTATTACTTTCAAAGCGAGAAAATCGGTACTACATGATGAAATACCCTACATTAGTCCTTGAGATCTTACTTATATCTTTAACCAAAGTTTTGCGGTGGTGGTGTTAAAATATGAATATATACTTATAAAACCGGAAGTGATGAGATTTTGCGAAAAAATGTTGACGGTGCACATCTACACCATATAAAGAGATCCTACATGCGAAATTTGGAAAAAATCGGACTGTTAGATTTCGCAGTAGCGCGTACGGACATACATACATACACACGGACGGACGAGATACTTGTACTCCGTCCATGCCATAAGGGCATCTCCCTATAGGAGCTGCACTAAAAACTCGATTAATATTTATACATTTATATATCTCTGCAACGAAATGATTGAAGAAACTGCAAGGGACAGAAAGCTGATTTTTGGAATGTTTTGCCTTTTGGCTATGCCTTCTCTAAATTCTGACCTCAGAGGAAATGTCTACTCATCATATAATCATGACGTCATTGTCACTTTTTTATAATACAAATTTTTATAATACAAAACTTCCAATTGACAGAGTGTTTATCGTGCATCGATACATTTCAATGATAACATCATTAGGTTGACGTCACAAATTGGAGGCGAACTTTTCTATATTTGTAGATTTAGTATTCACAACAACAAAAAACTAAATTGTAATTGAAACGTAATTGAACAATTATACCAGATGGAAAACTCAATTACAATTACAATTCAATTACAGTGTAATTGTAAATAGTAACTAATTACATAATTATAATTGTAATGGACCTTAAAAATAACAGGATTTTGAGATGACGCTATCATTAGGGATCAAAAATTTTAAAATTTGATAAATTTAATGATTTTTCGAGGATATTGATTATTAGAGTAAACAGACGTATTTAGAGATGTTATCTACCATATAATTAATAAATGCGAGCTTAACCGTCCAAAGGACGCCTCTGGCGGATACAAAGTGTCCGCCAGCCGCGCAAGTAAGCAAGCGAAGCGCGCTTGTTGTACAAAAATGTGTGAGAAAGATTCCTATTTTTTCAGATGTCTGATCATTTGGTTAGATCGCTATCCGTGGTCTATTGTACTTTAAAACAGCAAACTCGCAAAAAAAGTCCCATCTCGTGATTGGGCCCTGAAGTGAGACCATTCTGCGTCGGTCCAGTAAATAAAATGGAATGGAAACTTATTAGTTATACTGCCACAAAGATTTCGGTTTGGAAACAGTGCAAAGAATCCGTTATTAAATTGTGAAAGTCTAGATAAGATCGGAAAGCTTGCTGGAGCAATAATTTTAGAAGTATCCAAAAAAAGGTACTCATGTCTACTCCGTTTAAAAGGGGGGCCTTTCATTTGGTATAGCAAAAAAGCACATTATAAAGGTAGATAAAATATAAGTAAATTAAAGAACCCAACTTACATTATGAAGAGGATTCTCAATTGTAATATTTACAGAACAAATAAACCTATGATTGGGCAATATATCATCGTCTATAATTTTGAAAGTCTCAGATAAAATAGCAATAGGGATTGGGGGAGAAGTACCATTTCTCTCAGTAAAAATAACAGGACTTTGAGAAATGGATAATGAAGGAACACTAAAGAAAAAAATAAATAAATATTAAAAAATATCAATTATAACCTAAAGGAATCGTAAATCTCACTTGTCATCTAAAAGCTGTATGCTGATAGAAAGTTGAAAAGAAGAAGACCTGTTTTGAGAGTCGAAAATCCGAATAGATACAAATCTAGAAAATGTATTATTGGGTTCGTTTGCACCATTAGCGTAAGATAATGAACGTAATAAAGATTCATAATCAGATATATTAGCTTCCCCAGTTATTGTTATGTGAGAAAGGTTAGAACTCATGCTTAACGAAGAGTTGTTAGATGATAACTAAAAAAGGACAATAGAAAGAAATCATATATTAAAAGGCGAAGTTATGATGGTTATTCCAGAATTTAGGGAAGGTACATTGTATATAATTAGACTCGTATTCATAATCGATTCTATATGCATCTCTTACTGCTTCGATTAGCTTCTCACTAAAATTACGTAGATTGTCAGGGGTTTTCTCTGTAAACAGATTCTACATCGGTTTTCAATTGCTTGTACGTGTTTTTCGTAGCCATTCATTATTTGGTGATAATGTAAATTCCTGTAATAATTTATTGTTTAATATTGTATTATTCTGGTACATATAATGATATTGTATACTAGATTAGAAACATAGAATACCATTGGAATGGGTGTATCAATGATAACTGATACGTGTGACATTAACATTCCAATGTAATTGGAATGTAGTTTGTGATAAACAAAACAAAATTATTGAATCCTCGTTTTAAAATTAGATCGTATGCATCAAGCAAACCACAAAAATTCAAATTTCAAATTTTAGGTTCTTCTTAGTTACCAGACTGCACATTGAATGAGCTATTGAATAATTAAGTATTTATGTAAGCATTCTAATTTGCGCTAAAAACTTCCATACAGTGTCTACTAAAGACTGAATAGATAATATTATAAGGGGCAGGCTTTACATTTTGATAGTTGCGATACAAGATTGTGTGTCCAAAAATAGATATTTCGGATTTTGAACGCACATGCTACATTGAGTCTAAGTAGTACTATGAGCATAATAATTTGCAGAGTGATTACTTTTGCAATAGACTATAACTTCAAATAAAAAAAAACAGCTTCAAAACAGAACGGTTGAAATCGTAAAAATCGGACTTTTTTGAAATGGTCGCATAATTAATATAAAGGGCATAACAAAGGCAAATAATTTTTCCAACGGTAGAAATTTCAAAAAAGATGCATCAATAGCTGTTCTAATAGATGGAATACCTCACTAATTGGGGACATGAAATGACCCAGGTTTTGTGTTTTATGAAAAGTGACCGAGGAAAGAATTAGAAAGAGGAGAGTATTTTTAAAATACATTAAGTATATGATGAAAACAGATTGAAAGTCACATTTGATTTTATATAAGACAAGCACGCTTCGCCTGCTTGCGCTGCGCGGCTTGCGGACACTGCGTGTCCACAGAGTCGCCCTGCGGGCGCCTGGAGTTACTCAATCTAACATATTTTGCGAATTTTTCCTTTATATAAATATCGTAAACAAAGGTCAACGAATAATTTCTCATATGGATCCGAGAATATAAAATTCGAAATCTAGAGCACTAAAAATCCCATGTCAACCATTGGAAGCTAGTCTCTAACCCATTTTTGTAATTTGTTTACTTTATGTATCTATTGTAAACAAAGGTAAACAAATTGATCATCAATTTTACTCGAAAATGTGATATTCGAAATCAACACCCCTGAAAACCCCATGTCAACCATTGGAAGCTAGTCTCTAGCCTATCTTTGTAATTTGTTCACTTTATGTATCTATTGCAAACAAAAGTAAACAAAGAATTTATCCTATAGATCTGAAAATATGATATTCGAAATCTACGCCCCTGAAAACCCCATGTCAACCGTTGGAAGCTAGTCTCTAGCCTATTTTTGTAATTTGTTTACTTTATGTATCTATTGCAAACAAAAGTAAACAAATAATTTATCATATAGATCTGAAAATATGATATTCGAAATCTACACCCCTGAAAACCCCATGTCACCCTTTGGAAGCTAGTCTCTAGCATTATTTACAAAATTCATCAAATGGTGTGAAAATATGTATATAAAGGTGTGAAAATATGCACATAATCTTTTTTATTGCCATACACTATAATACATTTAAGATATCAAACATAAGTTGTGGCTTTGAAGTATTAATAACAATGACGATCTATTTATTGTAGTGTCGTACTTGTACAATGATTTCTATTGTGATAGTGTAGTCATATGTTTTGTATAGAAAAGGTGTGAAAAATTGTTTTCCATTTTTTTTGCAGAGGTGTGGAAATTTCGCTTAGATCTTAGAACTTAATCCTAGATTCATCATTTGACACCTACATGCCAATTTTCGTATTTCTACGACTTGCCAATTCTTCAATCAATTCGGACAAACAAACAAAAAACAAAAACAAAAAATCCTAGCATTTTAATATATAAGATAATCCATTCAAAGTGTGTTTAAAATTATGCCATTTAACAGTGAACTAACATAATATATTATTAACAAGCGCGCTTCGCGGCCAGCTGAAGTTGTGTCTGCCAGAGGCGCCATAAGGGCGCCGAGGCTCAAAATGATTAATTATATTGAACAAAGTAAGTACGTCTGACCTTCTGTTATAATCGATATCACTCGAAAATTTACAAAATTTGTCAAATTTTCAATTTTTTTATGATAGTTATATCATACAAGCAAGGTTGTGTCAAACTCAATGATTTGAATTATTTTTTTGTAATATTGCATCAGATCATTTACATAATACACACCAGATCAATCAATTCAATCATTTGCGCTTATTCAAATCGTTCAGCTCATTCATTTTAATCATTCAATTCATTTCAATTCATTTCAATTCAATTCAAATCAATTCAATTCAATTCAATTCAATTCAATTCAAATCAATTCAATTCAGATACCGTATATAGTTTTTAGCCCCTGAAGAAAAATAAATGTTTCACAATACATATGCAAGAGAGCTTTCGATAAATATAACCGCCCGAGTGAACCAAGAAATTAGAACCCACTCTTTTGGGGGGGGGGCGATTATTCGAGGGCCGGCAACTATTCGAGTATATACGGTCATTCAAAAATAAATCAAATCAATTCAAATCAATTCAATTCAATTCAATTCAATTAATTAAAATGAAATATCAGATCATTCAGATCATTCTATTTTATTCAATGACAACATTCAGATCAATCAACTCAATCATTTCTTATTAACCAACTCAATCAAATCAAATCAAAAAATGAAGTTTTTTTCAAATCAAATTGATTTGACTCAACCTTGCATACAAGCGCACTTCGCTTACTTGCGCTGCGCGGCTGGCGGACACTTTGTGTCCACGGAGGCGCCCTATATGGGAGATGACATCTCTGAAAACGTCTGTCTTACTGCTATATTCGATATCGCACGAAAAATCACTAAATTTCTCAGTTTATTAAATTTTGATGCGTAATGATGACGTCATAACGAAGTGATGAGCCATCATTTTTTGATGATAAATGCATCATATGTAAGGTATGTTAGTATACAGATTCTATCAAAATTTCAGCCTTATATCTCCTATAATGGAGTTATGCTCGAATAACTGTATTGCCTAACTTTTAAAAATGTGACAATGACGTCATAATTCCATGATGAGTAGACATTTTCATCTGAGCTCAGAACTTAGTGGAGCCATAGCCAAAATAATCTCACATGCCATAAATCAGCTTTCTGCGCCCGGCAGTTTCTTCAATCAATTCGTTACAGATATATATATAGAGAGAGATATATATATTAATCGAGTTTTAATACTAAGGATGTCACACAAAAATATTTAGTATTACTACAAATAGGTGATTTAATATAATTTGAAAACTGCTGCTTTTAAATTATCAGGAATTTTAAAGATTTTGAAGAATTCGATTGTTCATCAAAAATAAAAGAAAGAAAAGAAAGGGTATACTATAAAGTACAAATTTATCAGAAGTTAGTCATTGCTTTGCTAATGATGAAATAAAAATCTTTAAAAGGTAGATTAGTTCAATCTTAAAATTACAAGGCCTCAAGTAACGGGATACCACCGTTCAACATCGACGCGAACGAAATATTTATGTTTTTGCTTAATCGATTATTTTAATTAAAGGTTTTGGCATAGTCAAAAGGTCTGAAGATGTTTTAAGGACAACAATAGGAAAAGATTTCTGCCTTTGACACACCTTAAACGGCCATCAAAAAACTACGTTGTTGCTTAAAGAAAATCTCCTCTTTGGCAATTCCAGAAATGAATTAGTACCATACAAAAGGGTTATTTTTCTCTACAACAATATTTTAGTTTGCAAAATATCTACGAGAAGATTTTAGAACTTCTCTTCAGAGCTTGCAAGGCGGATCTCTTTTAATTTTTTACATGAGATCATGGAACTGTCTGTAAACTGTAATACAAATAGTGTTAAAGTGGGTCTATTCATAAAGGAATATGTTCTCAAACTGTAAGGAATATTCTATTTTTTATTTCAAATTCGTAAACTACGTACACATTCTAATTACTCATAATTGAGAGTTTCAACTCAATTACCTATTCTTATGTTGAAAATTATCAACCTATGGCACTTTGTGTCACTAAACGCCATCATATATAATGGCTGTGACTTGGGACAAGTAGCATCAAGTATCAAATGTTGATATTTATTAACTTGGGAGTTAGTAATTAAGCTGAGGCTATCAATTATGAGTAATTAGAATGTGTAGTTTACGAGTTTGAAATAAAAAATAGAGTATTCCTTACAGTTTGAGAACATATTGCTTTATGAATAGACCCACTTTAACACTATTTGTATGGCAGTTCCTGTGGTGGTCGAATACTTTTGTCCGGGTACTATATATATATATATATGTAACTAATTGATTGAAGAAACTGCAAGGTACAGAATGCTGATTTTTGGTATGTGGGAGTTTTTTGGCTATGGCTCCGCTAAGTTGTGAGCTCAGACGAAAATGTCAACTCATCATAGAATTATGACGTCACTATCACCTATTTTTATAAATGGAAATTTCAGTTTTTCGACGCTAACTCAGCCATTTTGAGTGACAGAAGGCTGAAATTTTAATATAATGTGTATATTAATATATCGGACATATGATAAAACTTCAATCAAAAGTGATGACTCATCACTCTGCTATAACGTCATCATTACACATAAAAAATTGAAAAACTGACATATTTGACGACTTTTTGAGTGGTATCAATTATAACACTAAGACACACATGTTTAGAGATGTTATCTCCCTTAGTATAAGTACTCATTGTGAGCCCAGGCACCCAAAAGGTTCCTCCGGCGGGCAATTTGTGTCTGCCAGCCGCGCAGTGCAAGCAAGCGAAGCGCGCTTGTTAGTTGATCATATGCAAACCTTAGTTGATCAATTGCAAACCTTAGTGGATCAGATGTCAATACATTTTCTATTGTTGATCAATTGCAAACTTTCAAATTCGATCAATTGCAACGCCCTCGACTTTGATTATAAAAATTGGGTCTATGAAGAAAATTTCTAAACGATAAGGGATACAGCAAATTTAGGTTTCTTATTCAAAATACAAATTCCATGTAAATCCATCCAAGATAATGCGAACATCAATATAACTTTCATTCTAAGCATTATCATTTACTAAATCAAATGTAATTATATGATATTGTAGGTTATGTGTATTTCATCTACATTCAGTTTTCAGGTAGAGTATTTTTTGGTTATCTATAGCTAATAGTCCTCGACATATAAAATGCATGTACTTTCATCCCCTCAGCATCTCCAAAACTGACTGACTTTGCTGTAATCTCAATATTTGGAAACCCAGTCTTTCCCTTATTATATAAGTATACTTCTTTAATTACACTAATTAGTTATATTGATATATTTGTGATTACCATATCTATCAAAATTAAGTATTTCAAGCAAGTTAGTAAACAAGATTTCATGAAAATCTCGCATAATCTACAATTAATTCCTCGTTTTTATTTCAATTTTGACGTTCTACATTTTTTATTGCAACTATCAAGATACGAATATTCGTTAATTCGAGCAAATTTATTTTTCGCCTTCAAGTTCGAATTGACCGTTATTCAAAAATTGGCATGTAGGTGTCAAATGATATGACTACGATTAAGTTCTAAGATCTAAGCGAAATTTTCACACCTCTGCAAAAAAGATGGAGAACAATTTTTCACACCTTTTCTATACAAAATAAATGACTACACTATCACAATAGAAATTATTGTACGACACTACAATAAATCGTCATTGTTAATAATACTTCAAAGCCACAACTTATGTTTAATATCTTAAATGTATTATAGTGTATAGCAATAAAAAAGATTATGTGCATATTTTCACACCTTTATATATATATTTTCACACCATTTGAAGAATTTTGAAAAATATGCTAGAGACTAGCTTCCAACGGTTGACATGGGGTTTTCAGGGGTGTAGATTTCGAATATCATATTTTCGAGTAAATTTGATAATTAATTTGTTTACTTTTGTTTACAATAGATACATAAAGTAAACCAATTACAAAAATAGGCTAGATACTAGCTCCCAACGGTTACATGGGGTTTTTAGTGGTGTAGATTTAGAATATTTTCGCATCCATATGATAAATTATTCGTTGATTTTTGTTTACGATATCTATGTAAACGAAAAAAATCCCAAAAAAAGTTAGACTGAATAGCTGCAGGCGCCGCAGGGTGACTCTGCGGGCACACATTGTCCGCTAGCTGCGCAGCGCAAGCAAGCGAAGCGCGCTTTTAATTGAATAAAGACTTGAAAATTGATTACTTCTAAATTTATAATAGTGTTCGACTGTATTGAAACGATCTAAAAATAATAACATACACTAAAAAATGATCTGGGAAAATCGATAATTGGGGCTACTGCTTTTCAATTACGCACTATGTTATGTCGGTATAGCTCTCAATTGTTAAGATAGATAAAGGGTTTTAGTAGGGTAGATTCAAAATATTGTAGTTTGAAATGGGAATAGGAACCATTTTTTATTTTCTTCATCAATTCAGGGATCTAAAAAATAAGCAATTCCATACTAAAACTAAGGTAGAAATTATATATATACATACAGTACCCGGACAAAATATTCGACCACCACATAAACCCCCATACAAATAGTATTAAAGTGGGTCTATTCATAAAGGAATATGTTCTCAAACTGTAAGGAATACTCTATTTTTATAACAAAGTCGTAAACTACACATTCTAATTACGTACTCATAATTGATAGCCTCAGCTTAATTACTAACTCTAAAGTTAATAAATATCAACATTTGCTACTTGATGTTACTTGTCCCAAGTCACAGCCATTATATATGATGGCGTTTAGTGACACAAAGTGGCATAGGTTGATAATTTTCAACATAAGAATAGGCAAGGCTGGATTCGGTTAACCGGCTAACCGCAATCAATCTCGGTTAACGGTTAAGGAAATCTTAGATCGATTAGCCGATCTGCTTTATTTTCTAAATATTCACACTAATTTCTTTGTTTTTCGAAGGAGATTCAAGAATATTACTTCTAAAAATTTGTAAATGTAATAGAATTCCTATTTTCTAACCACAAAGTATATCTCGAGACCACTGAAAATTATCAATTTTTTCAATATCAGGTTAAAGCTTAGTCCAAAACCCATATTTCAACCAAATAATACTGGTATCGGTTAACCGGTTAACCGCCCTTAAGGAAACCAAAATAACCGAACCATAAAATCGGTTAACCAACCCTAGGCCTGGAATAGGTAATTGAGTTGAAACTCTCAATTATGAGTAATTAGTAGAATGTGTAGATTACGAATTTTTTAAAAAAAATAGAGTATTTGCTACTGTTTAACCCTAATTGGACTTGGAATGTTGAAGTGAAAGTGAAAGTTAATTGAAAGTGAACTGAAAGTGAAAATGAAAGTGGGAATTTTCTATTTATACCTTTGACCCCAAGTCCAAGTAGGGTTAATAACCCTACTTGGACTTGGGGTACAAAGTATAAATAGAAAATTCCCACTTTCATTTTCACTTTCAATTCACTTTCAATTAACTTTCACTTTCACTCTAACATTCCGAGTCCAATTGGGTAGGGTCAAGGACATGTTCCTTTTTTAAAAGATCTAATTTAATACTATTTGTATGGAATTTTTCGTGGTGGTCGAATAATTTTGTCCGGGTAGTGTATATATCCTCAGAGGAAATGTTGACTCATCATGCAATCATGACGTCATTGTCACCTTTTCTATTATTAGTAATTTCAGTTTTTCGACTATAACTCAGTCATTTAGGTGATAGAAGACAAATTTTTAATATAATATGTGCATTAATATATCTCATCAAGATATAAATACCAGAAAAAAAGGATTACTTATCACTCTGTTATGAAGTCATCATTACGCAAATTGAAAATTTGACAAATTTGGTGATTTTTCGAGTAATATCAATTATAACAGTAAGACAGAGGTATTTAGTAATGTTATCTAACTTATAATTAATCAAGTGAGCCTAGGTGCCCAAATAACGCCTCTGGCGAACACTTTGTGTCCGCCGGCCAGCAAGCTAAGCGCGCTTGTTTCACATAAAATAGCAAAGATTCAATGACTGAATCTATATTCAGTAATAAAATAACCAAAACAAGAAGCTTTTAAGGTAGATTAGCGCATTATGATTCAAAACAAACCTAGCCTCTGGTAAACTATTGATTATGAAGTGTCATTTTTATATAATGAATTTATTTTGAAAAGTCTCCATATCTTGCTTGTGTGATTTTGCAACAATACAACTAAATTAAACTACAATCCAAAAATGAGCTTTGCTCGCAATTCTGCATTTTTCACTTGACAACATCATTTACCTTTGAAGGTATTAAAAAAACCTCCGAAGTGCACTTTTCAATCCCATTCCCGTAGGACACTCTTCAACAATTTTCATTTTTGATCTTAACAACGTGATTTAACCTTAATTAGGGGGTGTTATCTTACGAATGGTAAGATAGAGTAGAAAACCCATGAGGAATGTTCGGAATTTATATCTTTTGAACATTATACTAAATTCATAATGTGCATCATGATGACACAACAAAACTAAATATTCGTCTTTATATACAACAATTAGTAATAAAACAGACGGGATGGGAAAGTGCTTCCACACTATTGAGTACATGAAGCAATGGAAATTGAAAATCTTAGAGACTATAGCGACCATTTGGCCGCTTTTGATCTAGTGAAATTAATCAGAATAATTTTATTTTGGCTTACACTAATTATCTCCTGTCCTTCGTCAATCAATCCAGTTAATTCAATTGAAACACCAAATATAGAATCTGTCCCATCACAATTGATATCTTCATCCAAAATCGATACATTCTGTAATAAAAGAGAAAAATTAGAGTTTTCAGTGAAACTCACAGTCTCTGTTTCTGATTTAATTAATGGAGGATTATCGTTTACTCCTCTCAACATTAAGTGATATTCAATTTGAGCAGTAAAACTAAGAAAAAAGAAAAAATAAATCTCGAAATTAACATTCAATATGTAAAAAATGATAGGTATTATTACAAGAATGAAAATACAGTGAAATATGAGCTTTTAAGGTAAGCTTATATAAATTCTTTAGGATAACACAGCACTCTTTATAAAGGAAATATCAAATCTATGCGATAGGATCAGGCAAAGTGTCATACACCAGTTTTTGATTGCCACCGGTTATCTCATCGTATCAACTACTCATTAGTTGGCAAATATTTCATCTCTTTGAATGAATTGAATAAGCTAGTAGGTCTAAGAAAATAGTTAAAATGCTAGAGCTTTAGAAAATATACATTAAGGATATAAATGAGTCTGTTGCTGACATTTTTCAAGAATATAATAATATACATTTATATAGCGCAGATTCCATACTAATATGTTTAAGTACGTTGATGAAGTTGATCACACTTATTCTCGTAGCGTAATAAAAATAGCTCCATTAAAACTATTTTAGCAATTTCTACAAATTGGGAATGCTAGTAATAAGTAAATACCACATTTACAACTATTATCCTTAGTCATTCGAAATATTAGTATTTTGTGAAAATATGGCGGATCGTCTTCATACTATTCTTTGAATAAATCGTATTTTATCCACTAGCTCTTAGCACTCATCTTGAAGAAGAAAAAAAAGAGAAAGCCTTCATTCGTGGTGGCAGCTCAAGTGTTCTCAAGAGTCATTCTACAGTATTCATTAAAGTTTGAGAATATAGCTTACAAATGAAATGTTGTGTCAAGGGAGAAATAGCTGAAGTACTCCAGACCAATGCTCGATTTAGCATTAGCATCTCTTGATGAATACACCTCAAATTGAAACAGACGGAATATGTATGTTAATTTTCATTATAAATCCCAGGTTTGGATTCTAGGACTTGGCAGAATATTCAACAGTTTGCCAGCCTAAATCGCAAAATATATTCTGGAAACTTAGGGAATTTGGTGCCCTTCTAAATGATGACGTCGTAGCTTTGGTAACTGATGGTGCCTCTGTTATGATCAAGATGGGAAAAATTTCTAAACCGCTTCACCTATGCTACGTTCATGCTATCCATCTGGCTGTATGTGAAAATGGTATGGTGGAAATAGTTCGACTTTTCAAAAAAGGAAATAGTTGGATTTCTATTATAAGGAAATAATAGAAATCCAAAAGGCTGCTAAAAGTATACTGAAACGTCAATCCAATTAATGCAGGGGTTGAGACTGCAGTTAATTCATCAGATAGACATGACACTGAAATAGCAAATCCAGGCCATTCAGATAACTCAAAGCTTGATAAATTAATGAAATCAATCCGCAAATCAACTACAAGCTCAAAAAGTAATAAAGCGATTGAAGACTATTTTAATTATTTCTCCAAAGAAATGAACTCTAGAAATCGAAAATTTTGAGGTTACTCGAAGAGTGCCTATATTCTAACCCTCTTACCAGTGTAGAAGCAGAAAGGGTACTTTCTGCCGCTATTACAGTAGAAGATATATTAGTTGACTATTTTAATATAGTGTATTCATTATTTGCAACAATATTATTTATCAATTCATTATAACTAAAATGTATTTATCTATTTATTATTAGCAACAATATTATTTATTTAGTAGTAGTTAATAAATCATGTGATACTCAAATTAATACTAAATAGATAACATTGTGATAGATCTCAGGAAAATTATCACTACAATCGCAATGTCAGGATTAAGAGAAGTCATAGTACCCGGGTATCCGGGTATTGTGTCACAAGAGAACCGAGAACCGGGTCTTAGAATTTGAGGAATCATCGACAGCACTACTAGTAATGAAGCACTGGTCCTTACATAGCATGTTTGTTCTACTGAGCAAGAAAATATGGTCGAACAAAAGTTAGCACTTATGATCTAAGTTGACTAATTCATGAATTAATGAATAATTCGAATAATTCATAATTCATCAAGCCCGAAAAGAATTATTCAAAATTGAAAGTTTTTTACAGGAAAATATCATTGAATTATGTATATGAATGAATTTTCAAATAATTCATAATTCAGGATTCTGAATTATTGGAATAATTCATAATTACTAAATTATGAATTATTCGAATAATTCATATTTCAGAAATTATGAATTATTCGAATTATTAATTAATTCACGTCAACTTAGCGTATGATTGACTAATTCATGCTTGAATTGTGAATTATTCGAATAATTCATAATTCTTTGCCATTTTTTAATGAATTAGTCAACTTAGCTTATGATTGATACAAATGTTTCAAAATCGAGACTAATTCATTCAAAGAAAAAGAAACCACTATGGTGTTATCATTGCGCGTACAACAAATGGTACACCTGCCATATTTGGTTAGCATTGTGACTTTTCTTTACATTTATGTGAAATTTCTGTGGGTGATCATTGTTCTCAGTGTTCTCAGCGTCAGTCAACGTTAGCAATTGTTTGCATAAATATTTCAGCGGGCTTTGTACAACTTCTCATACTACAATAAGGTAGAAAACTTTTTTTAGTTAGTTAGATTATTAGTATAATATAGGGTACAATAAATAATTTCATATTACACAACACTATCAAAAAACTCAACTTTCTATACTTTTGATTAAATTTCAACAAACGTAAATCATAGAGTTCTTTTTAGATTTGTAGAATAATTACCATTATAAATCCACCTTCTCACAAACATGACTGTGAAATACCTACTTGTATATACATAAACTACAGTATATATTGGATATAGTGATAGAGCGGGGGACAGGGAATATTTGGTCAAATTATCACTATATCCAAGTTTGTATGAAATGTCATCGACTAGGGCAAGTGAAACCCAACTATCACTCAATCCAATATCTACTGTACTTAATTGATTAATAATTATTAAAGGTATCCAAGAATCTTAATAATCAAGATTTAATTAGAATAAAATAGAACAAAAGTATTCATATTAAAGGCTAAACTATCAAAAATTTAACCTTCACGATGTGTTTTTCGTAAATAATGAGCAAAATTTAAGTATTTAATCAATGGTATTTATGAGTAGAGAAATCTAATATATTGTCGAATACAAAACTTACATGCCATCAAAGACTTGAATTTCCAAAACCCGCTCATGAGGGCAGGCAAATTCGGAAGAGTTGAAGGAAATAGTTAAAGATTTAACAATCATATTGTAGACACAAATTTCTGCTGGTCCACTAAAGTTTAGCATATTTTCTCCTCTTTCCATCGAAATCCTAAAGGGAAAACGTGTTTTAAAGAAAGATATTCCAAATATTTAAAAAATCTCCACGGCAGAGTTATTAAATTGTTGAAATTGATTGAAATACAACAAAATGAAGCGGGAGAATGTTTAAAATTATATATAATCGCGGCCTCACAACATATTTAGGGATAGCGCAGAAATTTATCCATTAGCAAATCGAATATCACTTTCCAATTAATTAAGCAAGTCATTAATACATTTCTTTTGACTAAGTAAACCTCATTGAAGCCAACAGCAAACTTCAAAAATGTAATATACTTTTGTCTACTACTGTTCACTTTGGAAAACCGGAGCACTTTTTCAAAAACTGGGGCGCGCTTGATGATATTTTTCTTCGCAAAATACATTTTCTTTGTAAAATATCTTTTTGCTGAATGCTTAACGTATGAAGAGTTGTTACAGCAATCATGGGTGTGGGTGCCACGAAGGATTTGAGTCAAAGTACAACTTTGTAGTGTAATAAAAGTAAATATTTGAGAGACTGACTGTACACATAAAAATAGACGGTGCAGAAAAATGTTTAAGACCACTTGCAGAAAAGTAATTTTTTTGAGACTGTAGTCATTTGGGGAATACTAATTCTCATTTCACCCAAGCCATAACATGTAATCAAGCTAAAATTGCTTCTTGCAAATATATATATCCATAGCCTACTGTATATAAGGCCTCACAATAACTTGCGGATTTGGGATTAGGGATGCGGTAGAAGATGGTTGAAATAATACATGGGCTGCCATAAATCAATAACAAAGCACAATAGAGCTTAGAAATGTAGTATCAGCATATATAAATATGGTGTCAAAGTATCCATATCCGTTGTTAAGATTTAGATTAGTGAACAAATGGTTGTGCAGTAGGTTATATTTGTGACAAATATATTGATTTTCAGAGGTCGTTAAAGTGCACTTCTAATTATTCGTATTATACATTTTTTTGCTAGAACTGAGATGTGAATGGATTAATACGAGAAATTTGGAATTTTTCCCTAGAATGTCACTACATTCCAGTGTTGCTATGGAAGCTAGACATTCAGATGTAAGTCCATTTGATAGCGAATAGACTATTTCCTATAAAGTGATAGTATAATTTATCTGTCTAAATTCAATGGTTTACGAGTTAATAGATAATTTATCATATTGGACAGATCTAGTGATTTGTCGAATATCTCGTAAACCATTGAATTTAGACGTCGAAATTATATTATCGCTTAATAGGAAGTAGTCTATTTGCTATCGAATAGATTTACGTTTGAATGTCTGGCTCTTGCGGTTTTCAAGATATGACCCGAACTGACCAAAACACATTTCCATAGCAACACTGGAATGAAACAACATTCCAAATTTTTCGTATTAAAGAATCTCTCGTTAAACGGTCGAAACCATTATACATCATGCGATAACTCTGTATAAGAGTACTTCTTACATAATACCGCTATAAAAGATATGTGATCTCAATGCTTCGAAGGATATCGGCAATAATTTCAGCTGGTAGTAGGACATTTTGATATTGAAACTTTTGATGCCATACGGGTTTTAACAGGGGAATTAATTTAAAGAAGTCATTGAACAATTGAAACTATGAAATAATCGCCATGGTAGTAAATTTGTTATAGTATGTGTTCATCTATTGTATCGGTAATAGAGTTATTAAAATAGTCATGGAAGTAAAATTGTCATTCAACAGTGCTTATAAGCGTTTGATATGGTTATAGGGATAACACATGGATTAAAGGGCAATTTGGGCGGCGTTGGAAATTCGACCTCGAAGTCCTGAGTACCTAATGCTAGGGTACTCAGGACTGACGAGGTATAGCATGAAAACCTCAGGAACTGGACACCGAAGAAGTCAAGTTGAATTATAAACAAGCAAAAGCTAGTATTCCTTTAAAAAAACTAAGAGTCATGTAATTATGAATCAGTTTCTCAAATATGATGTAATTCTTATCAGAGGTACACTCCTAATATCAATCCCAAAAATACACATCAAATTGGTGAAAAACGCTGGGCATACTGTTGACTAGGTTATCAAGCAGGCTTGGTTCAATCAGAGTCCATGCCTTTTTGAGGGTATAAAATAGATCATCAAGCAACAAAACCTGACCTATTTCATCCAGTCGTTCAGACAAAATTCCCCAGAGTTATTCATTGGATTCAAGTCCGGTGAGTTCGCTGGCCACTCTCCTTTCCTCCAAAACCGGGGGAACCTTGTTGAATACCATTCCTGAGAGGCTTTGGCTGTATGGGCGGTAGCGCTATCCTGAATGAAAATGAATCGGACATGTTTAGCAACATTTTCCTCTCAGCAACTGGCCCTATTTTTTAGTCCGCTTGATTGCATCTAAACAGGTTTTCTCCAAAATAGTATCTTCGTCGTAGGCTCCATTTTCAGTCTGTTTTTGAGGTACAATATGCAGTTGCGACAGAGCCCTATGTGACATCATTCCCTAGATCATAAATTTCGCCGGAAATTTCATCTGATATACAGGCTCAATATTCTGAGATCCAATGGCCCAGAATTTTTGGGGTTTGGCAAATGGAATAACTCAAAGGGAGATTCGTCATACCAGAACACCCTTTTCCAGTAATCAGAAGACCAATCCTCATGATTTCGAGTGAATATCAGACGATTTTCTCGGATACGATCAGTTATTCTTGGCCACTTAGGGTGTTTATAATTCTTGGCCACTTAGGGTGTTTATATTTCTGGCATCAATATTTTGGGTTAGATTACGCTGGACTGTAATGTGAGAGATGGGATTGCCATTGCTAGTTAATTCATTATATTAGATATGGGAGTAAGATAGTACTACAGGTGTCAGAAAGCCAACTCGATAATTGATGCTAAATGACTAGTCAGAGGTTTGACCCGTAAGTAGAGCAAGGGAACACGCCATAGCCAATATAAAAGAAGTATCTCAAAAATAAATTACTCTCGAAGCATACAAAATCATCACAATAAAACATCACAATAAAGAATAAATATCAAACAAAAGTTAACTACAATACCTTGAATCATTGAACATTGCAAAAATACTCTCCCCTGAAATCCTCGGGATAATCTTAACAATAAGAGAATGAATGAGATTATTCTGGTTGTCATCAATATCGCTTAAGGACAAATTCAACCCAAATTGAAAAGATTCAATACCTAAATAATTGTGAATAATGAATAGTAATTTATATACACATTTATTTCTCTGTTTCTATCTTCATAGGTGAAATACTGCCAACTTTTACGTTCTAAAATATCATAATCAGAAAGTAGATGTTTAAAATAGTCAAAGAAGGATATTTATAATTACTCACTCACGAAAATACGTATATACATTGGAACTAGGTTAAGAAGTATTTGTAATGTCCAGCCTGGACAAAATATATTTCACACCACATCACTTCAAATCATAAATAATACTGAATGGTAAATCTTGATAACAAATTCAATTAACTAAAAAAGCCACTGAAAATATGAAATCATATTCGAATTCTACACATTCTAATAACTAGATGCTTTTTATACATCAATTCTTCTTCAAAGGTAATTAACACATGTAGCACTATCTCCATACACTCGTTGTTATCATATATATTTCATTATAAGTGGCACAATGCAGTACAAGTGGTAGTAATTACACTTTGTTAAGAATTAATAAATACAAAGATTAAATAAAGTCATAGAATGTGTAGAATCCTAATTTGACTTCAAATATTTAATTGCTATCGTATATAAAAAATTGAATAGTATTTCAAGGGTATTACAAATTTGTTATGGTTTACTATGATGCGAATATACTAGTTGTTTTAAAACTTTTTGCTAGGAAGGATAGTACAGTTTCTAGTGCATTCCAAAAGGTGTGCAAAATGGATTTTATTCTTCAATTTTGCTAATTTTGGCTTTATCTGATTTCAAAAAGGTTAGGTGCTATACAATTCAGTCACAGCCTCGATTCCAAACTTCAAATTTCAAAATCTGAACCATTTTTATTTAACCCACGCTTGCCACAGGAATGTGTTGCGTCATTTCCGGTTTAAGCAATTTTCAATGGGGAAGCCATATAAGTTTGGGGTTACTACTATAAATAGAAAAATCCCAAATGCTTTCAAGGGTTAAATATAGACAGTAGAATACTTTAAGGGTATAAGTGAGGTCTTCCTTAATGATAAACTTCTTCATGCATTAGAATTGTACGAAGAGCACCCAATGGTATATTAAATTTTGCCTAAAGCATGTAACTACACACTATTCTTGTACTATTCCAGGTTGTCACACTATTTCCTACCTCTATGACATCGGAAGGGGGTTTACTTCAATTATTCTTGACAAATAGTAAACTTTGATCGTGCAGCTCAAGCAAGTGAAGCGCGATGGTTATAATTAAATGTGATCCCAGAAAATATTGCTAATCCCTTCACGTTGAAAGAGCTGTACGTACTAAGTCTGTCAGCTTCTGAATCTCATAGGATTTTGCACCTTTAAATATGAACAATTTAAAAATCCGAAAAATTGCAAATCTTTGGGTTAGACAGAATAATATGGGAGACGAAATAAATGTCAATCGATGGATCGGAAATAGAAAATAGAAGCTAGAATATTAAATTCCAAGACATTTAGGAGATACCATATAATGGTCCTTATAATGGGACACACGTACATAAATAATATACAGTGAAGATTGGATATAACGACATCGGATATATCGACAAATCGCAAATAGCGACCATTTTTCCTTGCCCAGAGCGAAATCCTAAGCGTATATTGTGTGTGTGACCCTAAGATCGGATATAGTGACAGATCGCAAATAACGACATTTTTCTCTTGCCCGATGGTACGTCGTAATATCTAATCTTCACTGTATTCACATTATCGCATCACAAGTTGACGAGAAAGGAATATCTTTTAAATTTTATGCATTATAATTTTGCAATTTTTGTAAATCATATAAGGCAAACAATTTAAAATCATACCTTCAATTAATACAACAATGCTCGGATCGGCAATTAAAAGTGGAGGATTGTCGTTAATAGCTATTGTAGTGATGTTAAAAATTTCACAATCGGTAAATCTTCCATCTGAAAGAGTTACCCTAATTATAACTGTTTCACTGAAGGCTTCTGAAGAATTTTCATATCTAGAAATAAAAGGAGATTTTATATTATAAATGATATGTTACAAACTATTGGTTACAAGATTATAAATAAGAAGTAACCCATTTAGCAAGATTTCAAAGGTTTTATCTAAAGAAAATGCCTGGGAGGTTTAAATGAATAACATCCATGGATACATTCATTAAATTAACATAAAGATAATTGTGACACAATGACCATATCATCAAATATGATTATGATTAAGTATTTTTTCCGTCACCCCCTCAGATAGTTCAAACATCGAATCCCAACATGCTTTCCACCAATTCAAAGAATTATCTGAGGAAGAAATTGTTTCTATTGTTTCCTCTGCTGCTAATAAATATTGCATCCTCGATCCTATCCAAACATCCCAGGTCAAATCATTTCTACCCATCTTAGCACCCATCCTTAAGAAAATCGTAAATGGCTCCCTCGCCACTGGTCATTTTCTTTCACCCCGGAAGCGCGCAATCATCTTCCCTAGACATAAAAGATCAAATCTCGATCCCATTTTCGCTAACTATCGTCCACTTAAGATTACTGAGAGGGCCGCTTCCATCCAGGTCGTGAATCATCGTATATTACATCATCTCTTCCCCGGGACGCAGTCTGCCTATCGTAAGCATCACAGTACGGAGACTGTGCTCCAGAAGGTCACAAACGACATCATCCTCAGCATGAATCGCCAACACGTATCACATCTGGTTCTTCTTGATCTTAGTTCAGCCTTCGACACCGTCGAGCATACCATCTTACTCAACCGTCTCCAGTCCCATTTTGGCATTTGTGACTCTTCTCTGTCTTGGTTTGAAACTTACCTCCCTGATAGGACTCAATTCGTCTCGAATAAAGGGTTCTGATTCCTCCAATATCCAGGCTGAAAACGGAGTTCTTCAGGGTACTTGTCTTGGTCCGCTTCTCTTTAGTCTCTATACCAGTCCTCTTTTCGAACTTATTAGGTCCCACTTCCATGGCATGCACTGTTTTGCAAACGATACTCAGGTCTATCTTTCTTTTAAATCCGGTTCCAACTCGACTGAAGATTCTGCTTTCTCCGCCATCCAATCTTGCATCTCTGCGACGAGTTCTTGGTTCTTCACAAACAAGTTGCTTATCAATGACACCAAGACTGAGTTTTTTATAATAGGGACTCGTCAACAACTATCTAAGGTTCAAACTGATAGCATCTCTGTTGGTGAGTCGAGAATCTCTTCTTCCAAAGAATTACGGAATCTTGGAACTAGGGGTGTACCGGATATCCGGTTCTAATCCGGTATCCGGCTATATCCGGCCATTTACCGGATAGTGGTTCCAATTGTGATTGTGTATGAATTAAACATTAACTACAAAAAGGATAGAAACAGAAGCAATTTATTCAATTAACTACAATTTAATTCTAAAGCTATCATCAATCCATAAATCTAATCTAATCTATAACCTATTCCAAACTACTATATTAAAACTCTAAATGCTAGCTAATAGTTGTAATTCAATAAGGAAAGATTCTTTTGTATGAATATTAATCTCTCACCATTTTCTGGTAGTAGCCTACTTCGTTTTTTAGGTCTTGATGTGATATAATGGTATCATTTATCAAATAAATATTTAGCCGAATATCTGGCCGGATAACCGGATAATTGAGTACCGGATATCCGGATCCGGCCGGAGTAGAAAATCTCTAATCCGGTACACCTCTACTTGGAACTTAGCTCGACAATACCCTCTCAATGTCTACTCAGGTCAAGTTGCATCATCCTACTTCTACTACATCTATAACATCCGGCGTATTAGAAATACCTCTCTAGGAAAGTCTGTGAAACTCGCGTTAATTCTCTTATAACATCCTGTCTTGATTACTGTATCAGTCTCTTGTATGGTTGCCCCTCATCCCTCTTAGCTCGACTCCAGCGAGTCCAGAACAGTGCAGCCAGAATTATCTACACTGTCTCACGTACCTTCTAGTCACCTCCTGTTATTACCAACCTCCACTGGCTGCCTGTTGAACATCGCATCCTCCTTATAACTTACAAACCAATCCATTCTCTTGCTACGGACTAATCATCCAACTCATACAGGTTAAGACATCCAATCGCACTCTACGATCATCCAAAGCCATCCTCCTCGAATATCCTACTATCAAATCCTCCAAAACTCTGGGTGATCGTGCATTCACTTTAGCTGCGACTGTGGAGTGGAATCTTCTCTCTCCGAGCATTCGGAATGCCCCCTCACTTCTTCTCTTTACAAAACTCCTGAAAACCCATATTTTCCGTTTCGCGCACGACACAGCCACTCAAATAAATACTCGTTAAATTAATTTCATGCATATACATACCTTACGAGTATACATACACATACATACGTACATGCATAACATACACTTACTTCCATTGAGTTGTACAGCGCACTTGAAAATATTTATATGGATACATCATCATGATGATTCATCAAAAAATCGGGAATCCGCATTATTATTTTCTAATAAGATATATATTAGAATGGATATTCTGCAGTATTATACCAACGTCATTCTGACTACTACTACATGATGAGTCGTGTAAAATGTCCTTTAAAAATTATGTATTTTCTAAAATTTGAATTTAACAAGGCATTTTTAGGAGATAAGATTTTGAAGATAATTTCATTAAGAGTGTACTTAGGTCATTTCATAAGTACTGAGCCGTTATCTGTATTCAGAAGTTAGTGAAAATATACTAATTCGATTTGTCCAGTGTATAGCTCAGGGATCAGCTTTCGATTTGCATATAGGATTGCTGTAATAGAACAATTATTGTGATTGTTACGTCCGATTTATATACGTGGTTTAGGTGACTGTCGAAAAATTGAAATCTCCCCATTGAAAATGGCTTGAAAATGAATTCGGTGATATTTTTTTGAATTCATGGAATAAGATCATTACAAGGCCAAATAATTAAGAACCTATATGTGATCAAGTAAACGGGAGGTGTTCAGGACAATAACCGGTGATAAAATGTAATTATGCAACTTATAGTGGATTTTTTCACAATTTTCTCCTCCTAAAAATAGGACAAAAGTGTTTGTATACCATTTCATAAACAATTTATTCCCCAGCATAAAACCATAATACTACAAATAAATCAATATTTATGGGGTTTTTAATAAGTAGAATTTAATGGAAGGATCAGTTTTAATCTAAATTTGCTCAGAAATGAAAGACAGCCTTAAGGAAACCAAAAATCACGTTCGAAGGCAGTATCCTAAACTGATGTACTTAAATCGGATGTAGGAACCACAATAATTGTCCTATCAAAGTAATTCTATGTGCAAATTGTTAGCTGATCCCCTCAGCTATACAATGGACAAATCGAAAATAGTATATTTTCGCTAACTTCTGAATACAGCTAACGGCTCAGTACTTATGAAATGACCTAAGTATTAGGAGCATATATAAACATGAAATTGAAGCAGGCATTTCAATAAATTATACTAAATTCATATCATTGCGCAATAGGACAAAATATGCAAATATTTTAAACAATTAAAAATTAACATCAAACTATTATTATCAAGGAGCAAAAATAATATAGACCAGGCAATTTTGAAATTATGAAATAAACGCATATTTCGGAGAAAAAAGTTAAAATGTATGGTTTTATATCAAGCCCAAAATATAAAAAATGCTTTGGTTCATCAAAAATAGACGCTTGGTTGAATAACTTAAGCACAAATTTTCAAATCAAATTTATCTTTACAACCATAAATTTTAAGAATATTCACAATGTATCCATTCTTCGGACGCTAATAGAAATAGAATTATCACTTCTCTCGAATGACTGGTTCATGATAATCTCCTCTCGAATTAAGTCGTTTTCAAGACAAATTTTCTATATCTCTCCCAAATTGGATCTTAAAACGCGAAAACACGAAAGTTTCTAGATACTTTCCTCTTATCTTAAAGAGAACAATTTTCGTCGAAGATTGATATTAGATACAAGCGCGCTTCGCTTGCTTGCGCTGCGCGGCTGGCGGACACTTTGTGTCCGCCGGAGGCGCCCTTTGAGCGACAGGGGTCACATTAATTAATTATATTGGAAATAACATCTCTAAACACGTCTACCCTACTGTTATAATCGATATTGCACGAAAAATCATTAAATTTTTTAATTTTTAAAAAATTTTTGATGCGTATTGATGACGTCATAACAGAGTGATGAGACACCATTTTTGATGATAGGTGTATCATATGTGAGATATATGAATATACACATTCTATTAAAATATCAGCCTTCTATCACCTAATGGTCGAAAAACTGAAATTTCTATTTATAAAAAAGGTGACAATGACGTCATAATTCCATGATGAGTCGACATTTTCATCTGAGCTCAGAGTGGAACCATAGCCAAAAGACTCCCACATTGCAAAAAATCAGCTTTCTGTGCCTGGCAGTCTCTTCAATCAATTCGTTACAGATATATATACTATATATAGTATATATACACTAAGTGGACAAAAGTATTTCAGTAGTGATCTTTTTATTCTCCCATGATGAAAAATATTAAATAATCATAGTAGTTTACAATATTGTATATTGAAGAGATCGACTTATATTGAATACTCTCTTATTTGGCATTACCTAATGACTTCAATTATCCTTACTATTAAAACTCGATTATTGTTTGTGTATATATATATATATCTGTAACGAATTGATTGAAGAAACTGCCAGGCACAGAAAGCTGATTTTTGGCATGTGGGAGTCTTTTGGTTATGGCTCCAGTAAGTTCTGAGCTCAGAGCAAAATGTCGACTCATCATGGAATTATGACGTCATTGTCACATTTTTAAAAGTTAAGCAACACAGTTATTCGGGGATAACTCAGCCATTATAGGAGATAGAAGGCTGAAATTTTAATAGAATCTGTATACTAACATACCTCACATATGATGCGACTTTCATCAAAAAATGATGACTCATCACTTTGTTATGACGTCATCATTACGCATCAAAAATTTTAAAATTTTAAAATTTGGTGATTTTTCGAGTGATTTCGATTTTACAACTAAGATGGACATATTTAGAGATGATATCTCCCTTATAATTAACCAATGTCACCTCCAGGCGACCGAAGGGAGCCTCCGGCGGACACAAAGTGTCCGCCAGCCGCGCAGCGCAAGCAAGCGAAGCGCGCTTGTACCTTTTAAATTAACATGTAACAATTATATTTTCATAATGCCCCGATCCAAGGAAATCTCGCTGGCTCTGAGGAATCAAGCTGCAGGCCTTTCACGAGGAGGAAAGTCGATTCGAGAAATCGCCACAATTCTTGATGTACACGACTCTACAATACATTATATAATCAAAAAGTATAAAAAGACCGGTTCAACGATGAATCAGACAAGGACTGGGAGACCTAAATCTATTTCTCTTAGGGCTTCACGTCAGTTGAAAACTATTGTGAAAAATAATCGCACCAATTGTCTACAAAGCATTACAGAACTTTTCAATACTGGCAAACAAGTTTCTGTTCCTCAAAAGACTGTGAGCCGTAATCTGCATTATCAGCGTTTTCGCGCACGCAAACCTTGTAAAAAGCCACTGATAACAAGAAATAACAGACTTAAAAGGTTAGACTATTACAACAACCATAGGTTTTGGGAAATGAAGGATTGGAAAACCATAATATTTTCAGATGAATCCAGATTTAATTTGGTTCAACCCGACGGTAGAAAAAAAGTTTGGAGAGAAACACATGAGAGGTATATTCCGGAATGCACCCAAAAAACACTAAAAGGTTTTGCGGGTGCATTTCCTATGATAAAATGGGTCCGTTGATTGAAGTTAAGGGTAATTTAAATTCTCAGCTGTATATATCTAATATTTTAGAACCATTCCAAATTTTCTGGAGAAAGTTTCGGAGGAACAAAAAGCCCCCTTTATTCATGCAGGACAATGCTCCATGTCACACAGCAAAAATTGTAGACAAGTGGTTTGGATTAAAAAAAAAAGAAATTGGTGTGGCCTCCACAATCACCCGACCAATAAATACCCTATCGAAAGCGTATTTGACATTTTACTCAGAAATGTAAGGGAGAAGAAGATCCAACCGAAATCGCTAGTCGAGTTCCGAGACGTTCTAAAAGAAGAGTGGGAAAAAATCCCGATTGAAATGATTCGAGATTTATACAGAACACTACCGAAACGATTGAATGAAATTAAAATAATGAAAGGCCACGCAACCAAATATTAGTCTACTTATAGAACTTTGGATAATGTTTGCATTGTCGGATTTAGTTTGCAATATTATCATAGTCTACAATATTATCATTGTATATTCAATTTCACTTCATTAATTAATGAACTCATTATCAATGTTAGCGAATAATTTATAACTCATTAGGTGTTGAAATACTTTTGTCCGCTTAGTGTACACATTAATCGAGTTCTAATAGTAAGGATGACATAGCTCTCGCAAATTGAATGAATTATCTATCATTAATAGACCGAATTTAGTACTATTTATAATGGTATTCAAAGGTTTTTTGCAAAGCAGTGGCTATTAGTTAACTCTGAAATACCATGCTAGTATTTTTTAGTTTTACAGATTAAATTAGAATTTCGTTTTCCGACCTGGAAAGTTTTTTCCACAACGAATTATTTTGAACCATAACCAATTTTTCGAGACATCATAACTGTGAGATAAATTAAATGAATTGGGATGGGTTTAATTTGTGTGCAATCCAAGTTACATACAATCCAAGTTACGATACGATTTGGATCCGAAGTCGAAAAAATCGGGCAATTTTAAGTCTTACTAATAAATTTTGAGATCCATACTTTCAATAGAAAACCTCAGTTAATAATTGGTAAATTTGGCTAGTAAAGTTAATTGACATATTTTACCCCATCTTTCTATTGGAGTCACCATATAAACATCCCTCAATACGGGTAGCAATACCAAGTGAGTATATTACGGCATGCTAGAAACTTGCTTTAAACGGTTGACATTGGCTTTTCAGGGGTGTAGATTTCGAATATCATATTTTCGAGTAAGTTTGATAATTAATTTGTTTACTTTTGTTTACAATAGATACATAAAGTAAACAAATCTCAACAATATGCTAGAAACTTGCTTTAAACGGTTGAGATGGGATTTTCAAGGGTGTAGATTTCGAATATCATATTTTCAGATCAATATGATAAATTATTTGTTTATTTTGGTTTACAATAGATACATAAAGTAAACAAATCTGAAAAATATGCTAGGAACTTGCTTTAAACGGTTGAGATGGGATTTTCAAGGGTGTAGATTTCGAATATCATATTTTCAGATCAATATGATAAATTATTTGTTTATTTTGGTTTACAATAGATACATAAAGTAAACAAATCTGAAAAATATGCTAGGAACTTGCTTTAAACGGTTAACATGGGGTTTTCAGGGGTGTAGATTTAGAATATAATTTTCGAGTAAATTTGATAATTAATTTGTCTACTTATGTTCACAATAAGATACTTAAAGTATACAAATCTCTAAAAGACTCTGCGAACACGCAGTGTCCGCAAGCCTCGCAGCGCAAGCAAGCGAAGCGCGCTTGTATTATATTACAACAAAGAAGTTAGGACTACGTAGTTTAAAATATTTTAAGTCAAACTTGGCTGCCTCGTACAATGATTTCTACATAGTTAGAGTGAAGCCGCACATAGCAATGTATAGAAAAATATAACCTATTGCGCAACCATATGGTGACTAATCAAATTTTAACAATGGATATGGGTACTTTGACACCATATTTATATATGCTGATAATACATCCCTAAACTCTATTGTGCTTTGTAAATGATTTAAGGCAACTCATGTATTAGTTCAACGGTCTTCCTCCGCATCCCTAGTCCCAAATCCGGAAGTTACTGTGAGGCCTTATATACAGTAGGCTATGCTGTGTGCTCAACTTTTAAAAATGTGACAATGACGTCATAATTCCATGATGAGTCGACATTTTGCTCTGAGCTCAGAACTTACTGGAGCCATAGCCAAAAGACTCCCACATGCCAAAAATCAGCCTTCTACGCCTGGCAGTTTCTTCAATCAATTCGTTACAGATATATATATACTATGTATACGTATATATAAATATACAATAATCGAGTTTTAATAGTAAGGATATATATATATATATATACAAACATTAATCGAGTTTTAATAGTAAGGATATTCTGAAAGAGATCATACAAATCTGTAACTCTCTCGACTATCCCTAAGGATAGCATTGAAAATTAATCACATTTAAAATAAGAGTAAAGAACCTTTGTAACCTACCTAGCTGTGATTAAGGTTTGGCGGAATGTATCAGGCGTTTCAGGACCGACTAACTTAAGACATCTATTCATATATTCTAGCTGGATATTCGATCTTTGAGTTAGAGTTACATTGATATAAGAATATGGGTAACGGCTCGACACACATATCTAGAAAAGTTAAAGAATAAATTTTAATAGAAAAGCTGTGCTTTACAATTACTGAATATTAGCATTCTCCAATCGTCCAAATTACGGAATTAGGAAAATATTTTCGTTTGCTCAACTCATTTGAAGATTCCAGATAACATCTTAAGGTCAGGGAGTCAAAGAACTCTTTGCCTAAATTGAAAATAGCACATGGACATTCCGCCCACAGACCGGCAGATCCTACCTATGAGTGGTTCACTTAACCAGGTTTTCGATTGAAATTGCTTGCCAATGGTTATGGACTCTTCATGTGATATTGAAAAATGTGTGGACAAAATTGAAGACTGCGCTCACAGGCATCATGCCGAAAGGGTGTTACTCTAGGAGCAAATGTACAAGTAATAATGGTGCAATTTTTTCGATACATGGAAAAACAATTTCAAAAAACTAAAGAAAAATCATAATAAAGAGTTAATAAAAAAACTAAAATGTGCAGTTATAGAACATGACGAACCTCAATAAATGATAGATTTAAAGCGATATCATTGTCAAATAGCAAAACATCGTTGAAAAGAAGAAGAGAAAAATTTCCTTCGTAAAATGTCTAGATAAATAATAAATAATATTGTCAAAAAATATAAGGAATAATAGCTATTTTCAAACAACCATAAATATGAAATCATTTAATAACATTTAAAGAACATAACAAAGACTGTAATATATATATATATATATATATATATATATATTTATGGAACGTCGAATAAGGGAGGGATTTTAGCACTGTAAACGCTTCTTGAAAATGAAAAATAGCTGCATCATTGCTGTCTAAGACATTCTTTACAAAGCATTGTTCGGCCTGAAATGATTTTCGATTAAGAAATATAACCTAGAATAATGTTATATCCTTTCATAAGGAAGTCAGGTGATTATCTCATGCTCGAGTACCAGTGTGATGGAGTTCCATGACGAGATGGCTCAATTTTACTGGGTAAGAACAAATATAAGGCCGACAACATCAAAGTCTGGATATTTGTTTAGCTTAGTATGCTTAGTATCGATTTTAAATTGTGTTTGTATGAATAAACAACATATTATACCTTCTTTGATTAAATAATCTTACACTCATCATAAGATACATTATTGAAAGATAAGCTAATGAAAAATAATGCATGACATTTGATATTATAAACCTAATAAAATTTTATGTAGATATTAGACAATAGTTTTTTAAGTTATGGCATCAGTCAACCTATCGCGGAAGGTTTCTTTCAGCTAAGTTTTTGAAAATATTTATACCTTGATGGCTGCCCTTAATAAACGATATAAATGCAGTTCGAAGTTAGTTTGGGGGGAAACCATTTCTCATTATTTTATATTAGGCTGAGTGCATCTCCTCCCATATAGTAGAAAGAACTGACCAATTTGGATCCATGCAGATTGCGAACTTTGATCGGGCTAGATGCAGTCAATTTTTGGATTAGAATGTACCACTTGCGTTGGAGATTTCATTTCTAATAACTATGAACTTAGTAATGACTGCAAAAATTAAGTAAAATAATGGTAGAAAGTTTAGATTACATTAGATTAGTTAAATTACATAGGACATTCCAAAAGTTCTCGTCCCAAATCTGTATCTCAAATGAGAGTGAAAATAGGATATTTTCGATTTGTCCATTGTATTCCTTAAGGGATCAGCTTCCAATTTGTATATTGGTTTATTTTAAGAGGACAATTATTGTGGTTCCTATATTATATTTTTGGGGTTCCCTTTGATATATTTCAGTTCTGAGCAGATTTAGATTAAAACTGATCCCGCCATCCAATTCTACGCATCAACTAACATATAGATTGAATTCTCTGAAGTATTATAGTTTGAGGCTGATGGAATAATTGTATTTTGAAGTGGTTTACTACCATTTTTGTCCCACTTTTTGAGTGGCGAAAATTGACAAAAAATCCACTAAAAGTGGCATGATTTTTTTCAACACGAGCAATACTATTGAACACCTCCTGATTACTTTTTCAAATTGGTTCTTAATTATTTCACCTTTTAATGACCTTATTCTACGATTTTCACAACTTTTATTCTCCAAATTTAGTTTTAAGCCATTTTCAAAGGGAAGATTCCAACTTTTCGACACTACCCTAAACCGATGCATAAAAATCTAATATAGAAACCACAATAATTGTCCTTTTAAAATAAACCAATATATAAATTGGAAGCTGATTGATCCCCTAAGGAATACAATGGACAAATTGAAAATATCCTATTTTCACTCTCATTTGAAATACAGATTTGGGACGAGAACTTTTGGAATGCCCTATGTAAATAGCTGTCTAGTGAATGCATGGGGTTTTAGTAAATATTAGCTGTCGAGCTTTAGACTTCTTTGGAAATAAGTGGATATATTTTACACTTGTACAACTAGAATATTTTGTACATTTTAGTCATTTCGAGAGGATTTGATTTATTGATCAGGGGTTGCTTATAAGAAGAGCATTTAAATAATAAAACGGTTCATTCTAGAAATTTTTCTAATTCTCAACGGTTACGAGTTGCACCAGAATTCACAGAAAAGTCAATGAGCAAATACTTTTACAATCAGTTTAACACGACTGAAAGTACAAATATGGCTTTAAATTTGAACATTATTAAAGGTTCCATAATCTTACAAAGACTAAATTGGTGTATCCAGTTAACAAAGATACTTTTTGATAAGTGGAGTGAGTTTATTAGTATACAACAAGATTACTAAAATACAATATTATGAAATCAGGTTAATGGATATATCAAAGCTTTAGATCAAAACCCATTTATTGATCATCTGTAAACTGAAGATCAGATAAAAATATTATAATACTGCATCTAGATGCATTGATAGAAAGTTTCAATATTATTCTCCGTTCGTACGCTACTGTGCCTCTTGCACTATTGCCAGTCAAATTGTACCCATTACAAGATCTACTACATACCAAATCGTCCCAAGTCAACTCGTCCTAAATGTCAACTCGTCCAAAATATCAACTCGTCCATAAAATGTCAACTCGTCTCAAATGTCAACTCATCCAAAGTAAACTCATTCCGAATACAAACTTGTTTTATATATTGCAGGGTGATTTTTGGAAATGTAACTTTCATAAACACAGTCGAACCAGCTATAACGGCCACTCAATATAACGGTCAGCTGTCTATAGCGGTCATCAATGAACAGTCCCGTCCGAAATTCCATAATATTGAACCTGTGTATAGCGGTCAACTGCTCAACGCGGCCAGCGGCCACCCGTTTGTAGTACCTTGCTGACCCTAAACTGTGTATAACGGCCGCTACCTGTCTATACCGGCCACTACTTGTCTATAACGGCCATCACCTTTTTCACCTCTATATGTGTTTATTACAGGACCTGTTACGAATTATTGGATTTCTAAAAACTTATTGCACTACGTTGATACCTTAAGGGGATTAAGACAATCACCTGTACATAACGGTCACCTGTGTATAACGGTCAATTTTGTCCAGTCCCTTGGGTGGCCGTTATATACAGATTCCACTGTATATAGAATCTTGGATTTAATCAACAAAGAAATGTACACAAATAAGGTTCTTACATCATAAAAAAGTAAGTTACGTAAATATATATTTATAAGGTTAAAAAGTTTCAAAGAATCACCCTGTACAATAGAACAGGGAAGGTTGTCACAAGATGGATTAATACTAAAAGACCCAACTTCAAAGCTACTGTTTCTCAATCAGGCAATAAATTCCCACCTGGTGAGGATAGCTATATGTATATCATTTAGCGGGCATGCTAATTCAAGGAACGGTTCTCTTCCCTAAATTTAAATATTTAAAAATTACAGAACCGATCCGAGAAGTTCAGGTCCATTCCGTAAATTAGGTATACCAATGACATGCTTTATGCCTAAAATAATAGATTTGATTGGTACTCTGAGTTAGGTCAAAATGTGATGACATTAAAATATAATCTCAATCTTTTATTTAATTAAAATCTTTTAAATCTTATAAGGCCCACTATGTATCACATTCTCATCCATCCTCAGCAGGTCTTTTAGTCAGCTTTAAAATACGAATAGATGTCAAAAAGAAGGTCAATTCCCAGATATTTACTTCTGCACAAGCTATTGTTAATGGGGTTCTTATTAAATAAGTATACCCGGACATGACGTTCCACTTTGATTTGTTCTCATGTCACGTCGTAGAAATACTGTTTATGAATTGGGTTTAAAAAGTTTACGATATTGTTGAGTTTCATTCGTAATAATTTAAATAATCTTAATCAAGGCAAAGCTAGTCGACCTACAAGTCAAACTTGTCCATGGGGAGAAGTTGACTCTGCGCCAAGAGAAGCCGTTTTGGTGGAGTCAAGATGGAATATATAGTGCTTGGGAAGACTACAGATAAACCCTAATGACACTGAGGTATTCTAAAGCATTGCTAGACAGATGTGCCCATCTAGTTGAACGCCAGAATAAATGCATTGAGAAGAAATTCTAGACACATATTTAGTTCTTAATTTAAAAATTTGATTAGTGTATGCCGCCAGACAAATGTGCGCATATAGTTGGACCCACAGAATAAATGTATTGTGAAAACATTCTAGACGCTTATTTAGTTCTTAATTCAGAAATGCGATTAGTGTATGTGATTAGTATTACGAAATAATGGCGTTAGTAGCACGAATTAATGAAGAGTTAATAATTATATAGTACAGTTACGGTCGCTTATTATGAACCCGCTTAATATGAACATTCGTTTATTATGAACTAACCTCCTGGTCTCAATTTCAATTTTTAAATAGGAATTGTATTGAATCAAGTTAGCATAATATGAAGTATCTCTATTATGAACAGATATTTTTGGTCCCCTGGTGGTTCACAATAAGTGACCCTGACTGTATGTGCAAATTGTCAGAAAATTGAGGCAAGTTGACGAGCGAGAAACAAATATTGTTATTTGGTAGAGATTAAATAGGCACGAGTTGACTAAAAAATAGGAACGAGTCGATCAAAAAAATAGAGTTGAGTTGGTATTTGAGACGAGTTGACTGGTCCGCTCTTGTACTAGCCGAATCTTTTAGCAGAAATTATCATTTCTGGACTTACTAGTACTGAAATTAGTTAGTTTTTGCATATGTGAATCCTTGATGCCACGAAAATACTGAGTGGAAATCTGAAAATAGAACAGATTGAAATTGATTTTTGATTGGCTATAATTCATAAAGCATATCTTTAAAATTCAATATCCATACTATTAAAACTCGATTAATGTGTATGTGTGTGTATATATATCTATATAGTATATCTACAGTGCCCGGACAAAAGTATTCGACTACCACAGAAACCTCCATACAAATAGTATTAAAGTGGATCTGTACATAAAGGAATATGTACTCAAACTGTGAGAAATACTCTATTTTTTGATTTTTAATTCCTAATCTACACATTCTAATTACTCATAATTGAGATCCTCAACTCAATTAGTAACTCCCAAAATTTTAAATACAGTCGACTCTCGTTAACACGTACACCAAGCGACCGTGGAGATTTGTACTCCTTATCCGGAGTACGTATTAACCGAAGTTCGTACATAGCCACATTTGTCCAAAATACTTAATATACATAGTGATAACTACGTGAGAGTATGAAATTGTACTTGTCAAATAGAGAACTCATTATCCATGTTGTATTAACGAGATTCGACTGTATTTTCATTGAGAAATATCTGTCTAGTATCTATCTACGTACATACTACGTACCATATTCAAAGTGCTTGTAGGCACACACCTGTTCGTATTATCCGTGTTCGTATTAACCGATGTATTTAGTATTGAAAACGCACTGAAGGGGACCCACAAATCGTAATTATTATCCGATATTTCGTCTTATCCGTGTTCGTGTTAACCGGAGTTCGTTTGTATATATTTTGCAATAGATTAGGTTGGGGAATCAAAACTTGCACTTCTTATCCGATTGTACTCCTTATCCGTGTTCGTATTAACGAGAGTCGACTGTATCTACCTTTGATACTTGATGCTACTTGTCCCGAGTCACAGCCATTATATATGATGGCGATTAGTGACACAAAGTGGCAGAGGTTGATAATTTTCTACATGAGAATTAGTATTTGTATTGAAAGTTTCAAAAATTAGTAATTCGGATGTATAGTCTACGAATCTGAAATCAAAAATAGAATACCTCTTCTGTTTGATTACATATTCCATTATAAATAGATCCACTTTAATACTGTTTGTATGGAGGTTTTCGTGGTGGTCGAATACTTTTGTCCGGGTAGTGTATATATATATCTATATAAAAGCGCGCTTTGCTTGTTGCACTCCGCGGGTGGCGGATACAAAGTATCCGCCGGAGGCGCCCTTTGGGCGCCTGGGATCACCACTGATTAATTGTATGGAAGATAACATACCTAAATACGCCTGTACTACTGTTATAATCTATATCGCACGAAAAATCACCAAATTTGTCAATTTTTAAAATTTTATGTGTAATGATGAGGTCATAATATAGTGATGAGCCATCATTTTTTGATGATAGTTGCATCATATATGAGGTAGGTTAGTATACAGATTCCATCATAATTTCAGCCTTGTAACTCCTATAATGGCTGAGCTATACTCGAACAACTGTATTGCTTAACTTTTAAAAATGTGACAATGACGTCATAATTCCATGATGAGTCGACATTTTGGTCTGAGCTCAGAACTTACTGGAGCCATAGCCAAAAGACTCCCGCATGCCAAAAATCAGCTTTTTGTACCGGGCAGTTTCTTCAATCGATTCGTTAAAGATATATAAATATACGTATATACACATTAATCGAGTTTTGATAGTAAGGATATATATATATACAGTCGACTCCGCTTAATAGGGCCACTGTTTAATCGGGTCAGCCGCTTAATCGGGCCACTTTTGGCAGGACCGGAGTAGCTCTCACATATAGAAGCTAATACAAAATATTTTCGGTTAATAGGGTTCTCCGCTTAATCGGGCCAAAATGTCCCCTGACCGATGTGGTTCTATTAAGCGGAGTTGACTGTATATATATTCTCTAACGAATTGATTGAAGAAACTGCCGGGCACAAAAAATTTTTGGCATGTGGAGGTCTTTTGACTATGGCTCTACTAGGCTCTGAGCTCAGATGAAAATGTCGACTCATCATGGAATTATGACGTCATTGTCGACTTTTTTTATAATTAGACATCTCAGTTTTTCGGCTATAATTCAGCCATTTTAGCCGATAGAAGGCTGAAATTTTAATAGAATATGTATATTAATATTCTTCACATGTATGAAACAACTATCATCAAAATTGATGACACATCACTGTGTTGACGTCGCCATTACGCATCAAATTTTTAAAAATAGGCAAACTTGGTGATTTTTCGTACGATATAGAATTTAAAAGTAGGACAGACCATAGCCTATTCTAATAATGCCTCACAGTAAAATAACCAAGGATGCGGTAATAGCCGAATGGATTAATACACGATTAGCCTAAAATCATTAACCATGTAGGATAGGCATTAAGAATATATTACCAGCATATATAAACATGGCATCAAAGTACATATATCCGTTGTCAAAATTTCGATTAGTCATCATATCATTGCGGAACAGGTCATTTTAAGGGTTGTAGCAACGTTATGATTTTTCCGAATTACCTTTTGACGTTTACAATTTACTGTTTTCATTGAACAAGATCGCAAAGTTTCTTTACAATTCGGATATCGAGTGGCCATATCGGATAGAAGGTGTGTTTGGCTGCTAATAAAAATCCAAAAATCCACCCAGGCTACCTCGTTCAGACTAATGTTCGGTCGGGATTTCAATCCTGTTTATCTATTTGGTGCTTGTAAGTTTAAGCTCGAAGAGGATGATCTAATATCAGGGGATGACTCCCCGCTTTATGATGGAGAAGTTCGTACAGTTGACATGCAGATTAACTCGAACGAATGGATCGAAGATATTGATTCCCAACGTAATTTTGAATGACAAGTTGCACGAACTAATATCGATCAAGAGCAAAGGCGCCAGGAGCAGATATTTGATGCTAAAATTCACCGTAATAGGTATAGTTTTTTATTGAGCATAGCTTAGGTACTTTAATAATTAAGTTGGCAAGTACACTGCCTGAACAAAAGTATTCGTACACCCCATAATTCCCCATACAAATAGTTATAATACTGATTTATTTGGCGAGTCAAGGTATTTAATTGGTAAGAGATACGCTTAATTTAACTTCAAATTCGAATTACTCACTTTTTGAAAACTTGAAAACTTATAAAGTAGGTAATTTGAATGTGGAGAATTCGAATTTGAAGTCAAGTTAATTGTGATCTTTCACAAATTAAATATTCTTGAAAGGAAAAAAAATCAGTATTATAACTATTCGTATGGGAAATTAAGGGGTGAACGAATACTTTTGTTCAAGCAGTGTATAATAATCTAATAAATATTAGATCAAATATTGAACTATCAGATCACATTCTTGTCCGAAACATCGGAAAAGAAAAGAAACTCCCAGGGACCAAAACGGAACGCAAATACTTCGGGTCATTTCCTGTGGAGAAAATGACAAAAGGTCACATTATCATTACAAAGGATAAAAATCGAAGAAAGGTTCCGTTTAATCTTACCAAAAAATATTTGAGGCGTGCTGCACAGGTATATAATTTTGACTTTTTTTTGTAGAGTTATTAGAGGAACTGGGAGATGCTAGAAATGTGAAATTTGGCGGACAGGTAAATAATAATGAGTCTACGATTAAATTATAAGATCTAAGCGAAATCTTCACACCTCGCAGAGATAGGTGACAAATTGTGCTGACCAATGAAATTCGTTTCTTTTATAAAAAAATACATTGGGATCTAAACAGTAGTGAATACAATTACAATGCATACAATCGAAGGTACTAATTGTGATTGAAATTCATTGGTTTAAGCATGAACCAATCAATTATCAGGTTTTTATAATGCGATTTACACGATTATATTTCATATAAATGAATGAATACAGCTATTTTGAATCTATTACTAGTATTCGATCATTAAAAGTTATTTGATGGAGAAATTGATTGATTATAGCAAATAACACATATACTTCGATTGTTGTAAACGTTACTCGACTGAAGTTTTTGGAGTCGTTCGAATATAATAATCTTTATAATGTGAACTTGTAGTTTGAAATTGATATTACATTCAGGATTAGTTAGCTTAATGTTAAGCAAATTCGTTTTATCATAAACTCAATTTTCTTCTCCAGTTGTGAATTTATTATTAACCATAGATGTATGACATTTTTTTGGCAAGGAATTAGAAAAGCAATAGAGAGTTTTACAGACTTCCCTAGAGAGGTATTTCCCAACCTTGACTCAACCTTGTTGACCTGAGTAGACATTGAGAGGGTGTCGTCGAGCCAAGTTCCAAGATTCTGTACTCCTTTGGAAGAAGAGATTCTCGACTCACCACAACAGAGATGCTATCAGTTGAACCTTAGATAGTTGTTGACGAGTCCCTATTATAAAAAACTCAGTTTTGGTGTCATTGATAAACAACTTGTTTGTGAGGAACCAAGAACTCGTCGCAGAGATGCAAGATTGGATGGCGGAGAAAGCAGAATCTTCAGTCGAGTTGGAACCGGATTTAAAAGAAAGATAGACCTGAGTATCGTCAACAAAACAGTGCATGCCATGGAGGTGGGACCTAATAAGTTCGAAAAGAGGACTGGTATAGAGAATAAAGAGAAGCGGACCAAGACAAGAACCCTGAGGAACTCAGTGTTCAACCGGGATATTGGAGGAATCAGAACTCTTTTCGAGACGAATTGACTCCTATCAGAGAGGTAAGATTCAAACCAAGATAGAGAAGAGCCACAGATGCTGAAATGAGACTGGAGACGATTGAGTAAGATGATATGGCCGACAGTGTCGAAGGCTGAACTAAGATCAAGAAGAACAAGAAGTTCTTAGAATTTATACGAATTCACAGAGAAATTTTAAGTGAGTTAGGGGGCAGACATAAATTAATTCTAAATCGTTGAAGTAGAAAATGATCCTTTTCCACTCGCTAATAGCCGATGAATAAGCCATTCTAGTCTCTTAAGGTATAGTTTACATTGTTGGACACCGGTAGTTTCAGAAAAAAAATTGTTTCAATTTATGAAATGGTTAGGTGCAACACCCTAACATCAACGCTCTTCAGCTCCCCTATGTTGTAAGATTTTAAAATATTAACTTCAAATTTGATTAATGTTTCAAGAAAACTTCTAAGATACTACTATTCTTTATTTTCAAATTCTTCTTAGAATGACACCAATTCGAAGTAGATTTCTTAAAATCCGTACAGAATTTCAAAGGTTAAGAATTCTATAAGAATTCTAAGAAAAAAATGCGATTCTAAGAACTATTCGAAGATTCGATAAAATCTAAGAACAATTCTTAGAATCCGTAAAAAATTGATGTCACATAATTCTTTATGAATTCTAAGAATTTCATAGCAATTCTGAGAGATATTCTTAGAATGGTATTTAGAATTAAATTAAGAACAATTCTAAGAACTTTAGTGAATAAGGCCGCAGAACAGGATAGCCTTTAAGGTTGGTGTTTCCTTCCAGAACTAACTCAAAAAGTTTTCATTATTTTCTCCTGAATTTTTTTTGTGGAAACTGTCCTCGATAAATTATCTGCAAAAATACACTTTTCGGGAACTCAAGAATCAAGAAAAATTTTTTTTCCACAAATCACCTAATTTATAAAGGACATTCAAGGAAACTTCAATGGCTTATGCCTCTTTTACTCAATAATTCTTGGACGAAATTGTTGAATAAAGAAAAAAATAGGATTATAATTTTCAATTTTAATCCAATTAATTTTTTCTTTCCAATTTCGTTGCTACAATATTTTGAAGCATATTTTTGCAAGGAAAAATATTTTAACGTTTTTCTGATGTAGAATATCGAAAATATGTCTCTATCATTTTGTTCTAAGTGACGATATCTTTCCAAAACCGTCGAGTTTTTTACTCAACGACCTTCATAACTAAATATTCCTCCTTTGTAAAATTGATTTTTTAAAGTGCTAAAAACAGGCTACAAAGCAATTTTCTTCGGAAAGGCTTGATTTCCAATAGTTTTTACTGTATCCTTTTATTAAATAACATCCAAACATCCTTAATCAACAACTTATAGTACTACTTAACTTCAAAATATGGCATATCAAATATTTTCACATCATGACACCTTCAAAAAGTGTGAAAAAGTTGTCAGTTATGACAAGGGACCCAAAAATGACCATGTCCGATAGTATCCGACCTCAGACGAAAATGTCGACCGATCATGGAATTATGCCGTGATTGTCACCTTTTTAAGAATTAGAAAATACAGTTTTTATGAATATAACTCACCCATTTTAGGTGATAGAAGGCTGAAATTATAAAACTGTGTATATTAATATTATTCACAATTCATACAACAATCTTAAAAATGATTAGTCATCACTCTGTTATGATGTTATCATTACGCATCAAAAATTGATAAATTGACAAATTTTTGAATTTTCGAGTGATATCGATTACAGTCAGACGTACAGGGTGCTTCAACGATTGCTGATTTCGAGAGGAATTATTTTGACATTTATGAATAACAAAAAAGCAAATAGTGAGCAAATTATATTTCCTTTTTTTACTATGACGCGATTCAAACGAAGCCCAAATTCAGGATGACTTTCTTGCAAGTAAGTCGTGTTATCGTTGACACAAAGCTCTCAATCTCATTCTTCAATTCATCTAGGGTTTGTGGTTTATTTTTATAAACATTGTCCTTACAGTTACTTGAATGTCCTCCTCCACTTGCGCAGGGGAACGCTGAATCTGTCCTACGCCTGAGTTCGGAATCTGTCCTACGCATGAGTTCGGAATCTGTCCTACGCCTGAGTTCGGAATCTGTCCTACGCCTGAGTTTGGAATCTGTCCTACGATTATTCCGAGTTTTCCAGTGGGTTTTGTGGGTTTTTGTGTGGGATATCCTGTGGGAATGGGTTTTGAAATTACATTCCCACGGCAACCCTGACAGATTCCGAACTCGAAATAATCGTAGGACAGATTCTGAACTCAGGCGTAGGACAGATTCCGAACTCGAAATAATCGTAGGACAGATTCCGAACTCAGGCGTAGGGACAGATTCAGGCGTAGGCAGATTCCGAACTCAGGTGTAGGATAGATTCCGAACTCAGGTGTAGGACAGATTCCGAACTCGAAATAGTCGTAAGACAGATTCCGAACAGTTTGGTTGTAGGACAGATTCCGGTAGTATCGTTGTACAGAATCAGGCGACTCTTGCGCAGAACCTTTGAATACTATTGATTTTTATGGTAGAATTCCACCATTTTGATCTTCTTTTGTTTTTCATTTAGTGTGTCCATTTTCCAAACAGAAATGTCGGAAGGTGCTAAACAAGACTTCAAAAGGAAAAGATGATCAGTAAAAAACTTAACAGGTAATTACGTATTACTTTGGTGATACAATCACTGAAACACCCTGTACAAGTATTTATAGATGATATCTACCTTATAATTAATCATTGTGAGCCTAGGCGCCCAAAGGACGCTTCTGGCGGACAAAAAATGTTCGCCAACCGTGCATCCCAAGCAAGCATATAGCTGTTGCTGAAGATAAGATATAAAATGTTTCAATAATAACAATGTGTAAATGCGAAGAAAAATATACATTTACCTCATTAGTAGGAAATAGTGTGATATCAGGTGGATTATCATTGAGATCTGTAATTTTAATTATGAAAAATATAGGATCACTGAAAAATATGCCATCAAATACTTCTAGAGATATTCTAAATAAAGAAAATAATGACTTACAATCAAAGCTAGATTAAAAATGAGACCATTAGAGTACAATCCAGCACCATAATATGAACACGAATTTAGAAAGTTATAAATCAAGAAAGTTATAAATCAAATCAAAATTTATAATATTTTGCAAACGTATCAAAAATTCAAAACCATATTCACAGCCTAAATATGTCAAAATCTTTAACTCCTGGGAACTATCTAGCTACACCCCTGGTAAATAAAAAATGAGTCACTCAGAGACTTTTTTGATTTAATCAGATTAAGCATTCAAAAGGTAAATATATCGACAAATTTCAAACTCATTCTAAGGGGGCTTTTTGTGTAATTTTGCAATCTTGACTTCCCAACCGTAATTTTCTCTTAATTATAGGTTTCTTTGAAATTTTTAATCCTTAAGGTTTTATAGATAGATAGATATACCCTCCGAATCTGTATGGATTTTGAGGGTTCTCATGTGGTAAACTAGGTGAGGTGGGAAACCTGCTGATAGTTGCTGACTGAGGTGTATGCAGCATGTGTGTGTATATGATAGCGTGATTACAGAGAAAAACTCGGCTAACAGTAGGTAAGAAAGAAAGCACATAGCTTTACTTTAAACGAGAAGACATCCTTAGTGCTTTCAGCTTTATAAAAGTTCTGCAAAAGTGTTGGTTCAGATTACATTGCCGAAGCAATGTAATTGAGAGCAAAATGCAAATGATTAGGGCGAGGTTTGAACCCGTGACCTAACTAAGTCTTGGTTTTCAAACGCTCCAACTACTGCACCACCCTAGCAGATTTCCATCAGCCTTGATCGCATTCCGGGTCCATATTTTCTTATATACTGTTGGGTACAATGTAAAATACGCCCAATCTATAAATCTATAACTTTTATTTCCGCGGGTATACAAAAGAATACACCATGTAGAACCCAATTATCGAATTACTTTATAAAGGAGGGAATAAAAGCAATACAATTTGATTATAAAAACTGCTGAAGAAACAAAATTACCTCCTATCCTGAAGATCAGGCTCTTGTTCTGGGGTAGAAAAATTTAGAGAAAAGGTAATACTCCTGAGGATCTAGGTATTAAAAAAATAATAAAAAAATAAAGAAAATGGGATATGAATTTTATATACTTATCCATATTAAAAACTTGTTTTATTAAATACTTTATACTATCCTATCAAAATATTCGCACACGCCAATATTCTCTCTTTAACCCCGCATATACCAGAAGTGTTGCGTCATTTCCTGTTTAAGCTATTTGGGGGAATTATATTAAGGATACTGCCCGCGAAAACATCTTGGTTGGGCTTGCAGCATATTATGAAATGAAAGCTACAGTAGAAACTCTATAAGTGGGGTCTCTATATTTGGGGTATCTTTTTATGCGTGGCAAATTTAACCAACTGATAGTAAATGTGCCAAGAACCCTCTAATTATTTTCCTTTTTAGTTGCGCTAAACTTTAGGGGGTCAAACTCCTAAAATTCAAAATAACCAACTTCGATTTGATGGTAGACCATTCATTAATTGAATGAAATCACTGATAATTCATTTTTCTTATTTTTGGATCAAGCAAAGATTTCCCGGGTAGTACCCTGAAATTTGGGAGCAGTCGTCGATCAAGGTTAGTCAAGGAGGATAAATTTTGAAACAGGGGAAAAATTGGTTCACATCCTTAGTTTTATCAGTCAAGATATGCTCAATTTAGAATCTTTGGATCCTGGGACGGTCAAAACAGAGCTCTAAATTGCTGAATTAAATATTCAAGGATATTTATCAAATATAGAAATAAACTTATGTAATCGTGAGAGTGTCAAAAGCTAAACTTAGCATTATATACATTATGGTAATGAATTACTTCTGGTGGTACAGGATGAAATAATTTTTTCAAAGAAATTGAGCAATTTATTAGGAATCTTCAACTCTAATAATTCGAATATGTAGATTAGAAACAGAATCAAGATTCATAGAGTTCTAAAGGTTGGTTTGGATAGATTTCCTCCAAAAAACAATTTACTAGTTACAAGCGCGCCTCGCTTGCTTGTGCTGTGCGACTGGCGGACACTTTGTGCCCGCCAGATTGGCCCTTTGGGCGCCTGGGGTCATATTGATTAATTACGAGGGAGATAACATCTCTAAATACGTCTGTCCTACTGTTATAATCGATATCGCAAAAAAAATCGCCAAATTTGCCATTTTTGTAAATTTTTGATGCGGCTGATATTATAATAGAATGTGAATATTAATATAGTATCCCACAAATGATCAAACTATCATTAAAAATTGAAGACTCATCACTCTGTTGTGACGTCATGCTTACGCATCAAAACTTTAAAATTTGATCCTTACGAAAATCATATATGGTTCCCTCTCCGCTGGGCATTTTCCTTCCCTCCGGAAGCCCGCCATCATCTTGCCCAAACCTAAAAGATCAAATCTCGATCCCATCTTCTCCAACTATCGCCCTATTTGAAATCTTTCTTTCATCTCAAAGATAGCTGAGAGGGCCGCTTCCATCCAGGTCGTGAATCATCTTACATTACACCATCTCTTCCCCGAGACACAGTCTGCCTATCGAAAGCATCACAGTACGGAGACTGCGCTCGTGAACGTCACAAACAACATCATCCACAGTAAGAATCACCAACACGTATCCCTTCTGGATCTTATTGATCTTCTTCTGAAGATTCTGCTTTCTCCGCTATCCAATATTGCATCTCTGCGATCCGTTCCTGGCTCCTCACCAAAAAGTTGCTTATCAATGACACCAAGACTGAGTTCCTTATAATAGGGACTCGTCAACAACTATCTAAGGTTCAAACTGATAGCATCTCTGTTGGTGAGTCGAGAATCTCTTCTTCCAAAGAATTACGGAATCTTGAAGTTCGCTCGACACCCTCTCAATGTCTACACAGGTCAGCAAGGTTGCCTCTTCCTGCTTCTACTGCATCTAGAACATCCGGCGTATTAGAAAGTATCTCTCTAAGGAAGTCTGTGAAACTCAAGTTAATGCTCTTATCAAATCTCGTCTTGATTGCTGTAACAGCCTCATGTATGGTTGCCCATCATCCCACTTAGCTCGACTCCAGTGAGTCCAGAACAGTGCAGCCAGGCTTATCTACAATGTCTCCCGCACCTTCTCGTCATCTCCTCTTCTTATCAACCTCCACTGGCTGCCTGTTAAACATCGCATCATCTTCAAAATTATCCTCATAACTTACAAAGCCATCCATTCTCTTGCAAGACCCGATAAACAAAATAACCCGATGGACAAAATAACTCGATAGACAAAACGATCCGATAGACAAAATAACCCGATAGACAAAAAATCCAAAAGTTGCACATAATTGGTTACAAATTGAATAAGGCAGGTATTCTTCTATTCTTACACCGTTAAGTACGTACTACAAAGAGAAAATTGTTAGTTTTTCTGCACATAGTCTCGTATGTCGCCCTGCTTTTGCGGAAGTGACCTGATTCCATTTTCAACTTCAATGATCGCTGGAGGTATCTTTCCGGTAAAATGGATAAATCTATGCCCTATATGTTGTATCCCCCGAAGACAATCCTCTGTTGACTTCAACGCCCCATCATATCCTCACAATCGCTATCGCTGGATTCTCCACTGGTAGGTTTTGTAACTTCTTCCATCGCCTGGTCCTGATAGTTGCACATAATTGTTCGATACTAAGTATCCACAAAACAAGACTCGCCAACTGGTTCCTGGTCCTCAATAGCAACAATTTTTAGAACTTCATTATCTCCTTGATCAGCCCCCATTTCTAAATCTGATAATATATCTTCCTGACGTAATTCAGACTAACTCCAACAGTTCTTGATTACTTCTGAGGTGACTTGATTCCATGGCCTTAACCATTTGGAGTGCTTCCTTCGCATAAGGAAAAAAAAACGGTTTTTTGTCAAAAGCAGTACATACAGTTTCTGTCTGCAGTGACATTTTAGTGATCGAATCACTCCCTGGTCACACGGCTGCAGTTTTAGTATAATTAAGCGTAAATGTCCTCCACGAGTCAAGCCATCATATTTTTAATGATAAAGATGATCTTAAATTAAATAATATAGGTAGGAGGAAGTAATTAAAATCAAATATAGTTGTGTATATATGCTAATTGAACTCAAAAGCATGATTTTCATGGAGAAAAAAATGACGGGAGGAATAGTGAAATAATTTACCAAGAGTACCTGATGGTTAAACTAGTCAAACATATTCCAGTTTTAATCAATAAATATCATTCTAGACCAAAGAATCATAGCAGAAAATATAAGAGAAGAAAAAAACAAAACCCCACTCACCGTTTGATAGTCATTGATAGTTGCACTGCCCGAAATAATGAGAACTACAGAAATACAAATGTACAAATAAATTATAGAACAAAAATCATATTTTGTTAGAAAATATTCTACAATGACAAAAGTTTCGAACATGATATTATTTTATTTCCAATAAGTACTCAAAATGGAGCTACGTATTTGTATAGAGAAAAATTTTCAAACTAAAAATTACTCCTTGTTTAATTCATGCATAATTTCTGCACATTTGAATTAACAATTTTAGAAGAATTCTAAATGCTAAAAAAACCCAACAAAGTTCACATTGTTTAACATAAATTTAGTCTAACGACTATACATAATGGTAAAAGCGCTCACTGCTTGCTCGAGCTGCACAGTTGACGGGCACAAAGTTTCCGCCACATGCGGCCTTTGGGCGCCTAGGGTCACGGTCACATTGATTAATTACAAGGTGGATAATATTTATAAATATTTATGCTATACAGTAAAACCTCTCAGATCCGGACAGTGCCGTCCATACAGTTTCCGGATCTTAGAATTGTTCGGATTTCAGAATTTTGTCTAGCATATTATGCAAACCGTGGAAGCGAACAGTAATGGGAACTTATATCACAGCGGGTTCCAATTCCTTGTAGGGCGGCGATTTGTACATTATTTTTGGAAAGATAGGAATTTTTCTCATTTAGATTTGGGAGAAATCAGCAGATAATTGAAAGTTAATGGATTTATTTCCGCCATATAAGCAATCCCGTGTGGTGAATATTTTATACGGGCTGTATACTTCTCAGTTTCAAAATGGGATAAGTTTAATCTTATTATCCAGGTATTAACCTTATGCATCCGCACAAAATGTGCACACAAGAAGCATATTAGTTGAACTTTATTCTGAGATCCGGACAGCTCTAAAATTCAGCATTCTGACATCCGGATATTATCTATTTACTTTCCACCCATAATTGTGTACTCTCGTTTCTAATTATCATTCACATATATGTTTGTATTGAACTCAAATACGTATAATTTATTCTGGGATCCGGACAGCTCTAAAATTCAGCATTCTGACATCCGGACATTATCTATTTACTTTCTACCCATAATTGTGTACTCTCGATTCCTAATTATATCATTTACATGTATGTTTGTATTTAACTCAAATATAATTTATTCTGAGATTCAGACACTCTAAAATTCAGCATTCTGAGATCCGGACAAATACATTTTTTCTTTTCGTCCATATATTATAAATTTCAGTAAGCTCTGACTTCCGTACGTTTATGAGCATTAGTATAAAGTAGGGGATAAATATTGTTCTCTATTCCATCCAACTCAGAATAATGGCGACTGCAAGCAATAAGTCTGGAGCTTAAGTTGAATATCATTACAGAACTGCTGAAGGGAAAGTTATTGCAGATATTTTTAAATGATCGAAATCGACAGTAAATGATATTTGGAAGCAGAGGGAAAAGATTGAACAACATATAACAAGTTGATATAATCCCACTCTTGCTAAAAAGCGATGCATAGTGAGGCAAGTTCACTTCCCAGAACTTGATAAGGCATGCCATATTTGGTTTCTGCAACTGCACTCAAAGGGCGCTCCAGTATCAGGCAAAATTCTGCAAGAGAAATATTTGCAGTTATTTCCAAAACTATATCCTCAAAGTAATCTGGGTGCATTCAGTGCGAACTCCGGTTGGCTTCAGAAGTTTGCCATCTTCATGGCATAAAAGCAGCTAAACTCCAAGGAGGGCGCTCTCAGCAGACATCTCTGCAGTAGATCCCTATCGCAAGAAACTACAGAATGTGATAGAAAAAGGAGGGTACACTCGAGATCATATCTTCAATGCAGACGAGACTGGCCTTTGGTGGAAATTAATGCCATCAAAGTCTCCCATTTCCGGTGGTGAAACAAATGTTAAGAATTTCAAACAATCAAAAGACAGAGTGACTTTGCTTGGGTGCGCTAATGCTTCCGGATCTTGTCAACTCCCGCTGGCCTTCATACATAAGAGTATGAGGCCTCATTGCTCCAAACACACCAATATGGAATCACTCCCAGTTAGCTATTTTGCAGAAAAACGATCTTGGATGGATGCCTTAAATTCTCTTGAAAAATCACAAAATATGTCAATTTTTCATATTTTGATGATAATAATAATTTAGAATATACAGTAGTTGTTGAATAACTATCTTCTGACTAGAAGAATCGTATTGTCGAAACTAAATGTGATTTCCAATTGATATTGCTCCAACCTTATAAATTTAAACTGATTTTTTTAAAAAATTCAAAATTGCCAAAGCAATTAAGAGATTATAATCTGTATAACTTGAAAAATATTATTGTTATACATTTATATAAGTATTTGAATACATTTGAAAGGGAACATGCCACTTCCTATTAGCATCTAATACATTTGGAATCGCAAAGTTTTAAAATTTTCAAAATACATGAGAATTTATAAAAACTATGATCCATAAAATACATTGTTCCATATCAATATTTATCGTTTACTAATGTATTATGAGCTTAGTAATAGGAAGTGGTCTATTGCCAAACAAATACATTTAAATATAATGTATAACAATAACAGTTTTCTAAATATACATTCAAAAAAGATAGCGTTTCCATAGCTACGTAGGGAACTTAATAACAACCAACCTGCTTAATGGATTCCTCATATACCATCACATTCTATTCGATGATAGTATATTTATCATGTCTAACTATAACAATTACGATTTATAACTAATAATGCCGTATATGGTAAGGTATGAAACCGCAAAAAGCAAAAATTAAAAGCAATCAACTGAAACGAATTTGTCTAATGGATTTCACGTTTATAACATCATATTCGTCAAAAATACTACAATAATTAACGATTTAGTAAAGGACAAACAAAATTTGGAGCCTTGCCCACCGAAAATCCCTACGGTGGCATCCCCTCGTATTTTCCTTCCAAAATATGATTTTAAATAGTAACAAATATCATAATTTACTATAAACAAATATAAAAAACATTAATATCATTTAAATATTTATCATTCTGAATCAGACATTTCTATATATGGCCATTCGATTCAAGTCTCCTGAATTCCGCCCAGAATTTTGAGAGGAGTACGGGTACTTTTTTCGCGCAAAATATATTTAACTACTAAAATCAAGTATCAAGCCTTCCTTATCATCAAATGGTCACGAAATCGATTTTTTGATCCTGATCCTACTAAATGTGTATATTTCAAATTTGCCTTTAGTATTTCTTAAGTTGGTTTGCATTGGTTTTCGATAAAAACCAATTTAGTAAATTTTTGTGTAAATGAACGAACGCATTGTTTATCTGTGATAAAAAATGTCAACAAAACGAGTAATATTTAGAGATCAGCAGCCGTATTCACAAAGATCTTAAGCACTAAGATCGATCTAAAGATAGAACTTAGAAATAACGTTAGGGTTAATATGATTAGAATATAGCATTATACTAATCAAATACAAAACTGAACTATAATATTAGTAATGGTAAGTGGTCATTTATTATTGATCTAGTGAAAATAAACTATATTTCTTCTTTTTGAGCAAAATTGGGGCAATTAATGTCAATATTAGGAGCAAAGAAGATTGATTAACCCACTCCTGTAAGACATAGCTTTTATCTGTGTAGTTGTACCGCCTGGAATGCCTGCTGGTGAGTCTCTTACAATATATGTGGTGAAATGCTTGTTTAACTTTGAATTCTATTATGAAAATTGAAAATGTTTTATGTATGCAATCTATAATTATTCTACACTAGTCAATATCAAAGGAAGAGCTATCAAATAGCATAAGTTGTATCTCATGAATTCATAATATTATACAAGTATTAAACAAAACATTTAAAAACAACAAGTGTATTTGTATATTGTAACATGAAAACCTCTCAAGACAAAATATAAACACTGGATATGAGAAAAACAATAAATTTAACTCTATCGACGTTAAAATTTCTGCGTCATTTGGTGTTACGAAATAATTGGTGTCATTAGTGGTTATGGTAAGTCGGCGTCCTCCCGTGTACGTATATAAATTGCTGCTGAGTACTTGCATTAACAATACCAAAACAAATGGACAAATCCCGCAAAGCAAATTGGACCAGAGAAGAAGAGTGCAGTCTTATTAATGAAATTGAGTCAGCAGGTGAGATTTTGAGAGGCTCAGGAAATTCTGCTGACAAAAACAGGAAGCCAGAAATACTGGAGGGGGTACAAACACTGCTGGACAGGTAGAAGACGAGGACATGCAATTATATCAGCAGATAGAAGTATTTCCTACTCTGCAGATCGGGTAACAGAGATGTTTCAAAACACCCTTGCTTTTAGCGGAATTACAGATGCTTCTGATCTTTTTCAAATTCCAGCTGAGAACAATGAAATTCCAATAGCATCAACAGTATCAGCTGCAGGTCCCGTTGAATTTGAAGATACTCCAATTTTAGAGTCTCCAGAAGTTGAAATCCCGACAATATATACTCGTAAGCCATCAAAGAAAAGTCGGAAGAGAAGGCGAACTGTTGATGAGCAAGATGATTCGGCCGAACTCTTGAAGGCTGCAGACTTACTTCCATTACAGCAGGTTGATAGAAGAGCAGGGGACTATTATAGATTGAAACGTCAGAGACTGCTGGAAAAATCATTGTGAATAGGAAAATGGGATCAAAGTGATTATTATCAGTCATGTTAATCAATATATAAAGCCTGTCTCTATAATTGTGCATATTAGAATGAGTGTATGATTATATGATCAAAGAATGTATGTTTGTTTATTCATACAAATTCAAGAAGAATTTGCCACGAATATAGCATGTGATACATGTTGCGATGTTACACACAATAAGAGAAATGTTTTTAAAATATTTAAATTTTATTTGAAGTCTAATATCAATCAAGGTAGATTAAATGTTCGATAGAAGTAAGTTTGAATAACATTTATGGAGTAATTAGTGAAAATCGAATCAATTCCAATACTTAAGACACCTCCATAGGTTGCTTAAAGTTCGGTCTTAAGTTCGGTCTTAAGATCGAACTTAAATCTTAGTGAATACCAATCTTAGTGAATACGACTTAAGATCGAACTTAAGACTTAAGCACTAAGATCGATCTTAAGATCGATCTTAAGTTCTTAGTGAATACGGCCGCAGTTCCAAGATTGGGAGCATTGCCAAGTTAACAATGCTGCGACTGGAACTTTCTCGAACTAGTTTCCATAAGACCCAGTTTCTAAACATATTAATCAATGTGAGCCTAGGTCCAAAGGATGGTCCAAAGGATCTCAAATATGTCACAACTCTCATAAAAATGATGACTCGTCACTCTGTTATGACGTCATCATTATGCTTCAAAAATTGAAAGTTGAAATTTTTGTGGTTTTTCAAGTGATATCGATTATAACAGTAAGGTAAACGCATTTAGAAATGTTATCTACCTTATAATTAATCAATGTGAGCCTTGGCGCCCAATGGGTGCCTCTGGAGGACACAAAGTGTCCGCCAGTCGCGCAGCGTAATCAAGCGAAGCGTGCTTGTATATGTGTATATATATCACGGTATTATACAGCTCTCCAGAGATACGCTCCTAATCTCAAACTCCTAAAGTTTCATATGCCAAAATCGACAAATAACATTATAATATAGGGTAAATTATGTATTATACTAGATTTTCACGATCCTAAACACTGTGAAATTTCAGCCCCCTCTACTTTTAGATAAATACACACAATTTAAAATATAGATATTGATTCAAATATATAAATATTTACCTTGGGAATGAGAGTCAAAATACCACTGAAGGCCATTGCAGCCTTCTGAACATTGAAGATCCAAAAGTATTGAGTCAGACGAATTTGTAATAACAATTAGACGCGCTAGCTAAAATACATAGATATATAATGCACCTAAAAGTTCCACAACTTAAACAGTTAAAGTATGCATGGCAAATATATTTGGATAGGGTATAGTAGTAATTAGTCCAGGACCACGGGGGGGTCACGGAGAAATTTGAGAAGTATGAACTTTTTTGGTGGTTTTACGTTCTTGGGATCCCTTTAACCAAAATTAAGCCCATGCCACTTTGGCATTTTTGGATAATATGAAAATCCTACTAAATGATCATGTAGAGTGTTTTATGTTTATTTGAACTTAAGAAATATAGGGGAGCAAAACAAGGGGTCACTTGATGGGGTTACTAGGAGGTTTGAGATTGGGATGTTGCACATTCCTGCGTTGTCAAGGAAATATTCAGCTCGAATATGGTCATGTGACCCCTCAAATTTTTTCAAATTTTATGCTGAATAGGTATATCAATTAAAACATAATTGAGTATGCTATTGCTGGTCCAACCGAGATTGGTAGGCATGGGCATTTACAGTCAGGGGGTAGTCACATGAAGTTTCCAAACCGGGCCAAGGCGGGGGCAGATAAAAAACATATGGGGCCCTTCCTATGATTTTGGCTTTGGTGATCGAATGAATCTGGGGCCACAGAATCAAATCCAGGGCAAATGTCCCAAATTATTGGCAGTGAACTTTAACATCGTGTAATATTAAACGAATGTTTAGGAATATTATTACAATTTCAGGATGACTTATGCGTTTTCATCGTATATACAGGCACGTAGCTACGGGGGGGCGAACATTTTATCTTGCTAATATCCTAAATACCAGTAAAGTTTCTGTATAAATGTACAGTTGGGTCGATCCTGGCAGGCAGAAACAATAAAAACTAGTTTCCGTCGACATGTAATTAGGAAAATGCTAGTAGAATATTGCGAAAATACTACCAATACTGAACTTTTAAAACACAAATGAACCTTTTTACTATTCGATAGTCAACTGTTTCACATCAAGGAAATTCGAATAAATCAGAAATTTAGGCAAAAGGTTTTCTTTCTGATCGTTAGATACTCAAATATGGTTATAGTGAAAGAATAATATCGGTGAATCCAGAAAAATAGGATAGAATTAAACTGATATATTACAAGTATAATATGTTGAGAGATTACAATTACCCAGTATAGTTCGTAAATTCCTACTTGTATTATCATTTGGTTTCTCGTGTTTAGTTAAATCGCCGCCACCAAATTTACATTCTGTCGAGCACTTTTAGTTAGTATAAATAGAATTGGGGGGGCAGATGCCCCTTGCCCCTCGGGAGATCTTCCACTAAGTAAAAACAATCCACCCTTCTGCAGTGTCCAACCATCTCGATTTTGCTTTAAAAGCCCGAATCCACAACTTCGGTCGGGATGTGAAAAGCCCGATTTTACATTTTAGTCGAAATTTAGTAATATATAGTGCGTAATAGTCTGTAAATATTGAACATGTCGTAAATTTTCCAGCTAAGACTAGTGAATTCAATTATTTCAATAATAATCAATGGCTAAAAAGTAATAAGGGACATGACAATAAACATTTAAGCTCAAATTGGAAAAATATAAGGTACCACCATTTTGAATAAGGTTTCTTTCCCAAAATAACTTGCACATGATTAAATGGAGAATACAAAATTCTGTAGGTTGCAATTAATGTAATTGGGTTCAGATGAATATAGGGAGTCCAAAAAATGTCATTCGATGGGTGGAATAAAAGAATGGGAATGGAATGTTCTCACATTCCTGATGCATTCAGGGGTTTGCTAGGAAAATTACTCCCAAGTATGGCTTTGTGACATATCAAATCGAAGTCAATTTAACTGCGAGTTAAAATTTGATAATTCAAAGTAGATTGGAACACATTCCAAAATGTTACCTAAGGGGGGATTTTCGGCAATTTCCTATCGGACAATAAAATCAGCGACCTCGATTTCAGGACTTCCCCTTTTTGGATTCCTTAAGAATTTTTATATAACAAGTAAGATACCTTTATGATCCTAAAACAAGTCAAATATATTATGTTGTAACTTGTCCGAGGTCATCTGCTAATATGAATGGACACTTTGCTAGAATCTAATAAAACATCGAAGAATATATTCAAATAATATAATGTTGAAACATAGTTTTAACATACGGTTATATTAAATCTGTCATTGTGATCTTGATCAGAGACATAGAGACCGTTGCCATTGAGTATATTAACCGGAGGTCCATTCTAGATAAATAAATATGTAATAATGAAAAATAATAAGTACTAAAATTGGGAGATTCTTTCAGATAGCTAGATGAAATGGAACAAATATGCAACACTAAAGTACTAATTTCAAGACTCAAAAAAAGGATGGTTCAGCACCGATCAAATTGTGTGTAATTTTATTCACTTCCTTTGATTTTGGAAGTGGCGAGGACTAATGAAACACCCTGTACTTGTAAAGATTTCCAGTCATAATTAATTGTGCTCCACCCAAGAATTATGATACGTGTATAAGGGTGGTCTGTTTTTAATGAATTTTTCCTGATTCAGTTACCAATCTGTAAATTTTGGAGGTTAGGCATGAAAAGCTTATACTAAAGATTTTTGCTCGAAATATTATGATTTGATCCCTGCGCACTATGCTCGAAATTTTCTACATTTTCAAAGTACTGAAATAAGTCCCCATTTAAGTAAATCCAAGTAAATGATAATATAGAGTGTTGATATGTACATATTCGAACTCAGTAAGTGTAGCGGAGCAATACAACTGGTCACTCAATAGGGTAAATACGAATAATGAGATTAGAATGTTGTCGCATGCCTGTGTTGTCAAGGAAGATTTTTCTTCAAATATAGTCATGTAACCTCTCAAATTTCCACAATTTTATGATAATAACGAATATAAATGTATAAAGTGATTCAGTATCAGATAAATTAATTTAGTGCTTCTGAATTCATTATTTCCTAAAGAAAAGCCATCGGAGAATAGAGGGGTTAGGTAATTATTTACTTTAACTTAATGTAGTATCAAACTTGTAATTAGAAAGAGCATTATAATTTCAGGATAACTTCATGTATGTTATTTTCTTACTATATATACATTGCTTTGAGTCACACTATCATACCATGTGATTACCCAGCATCTTTTCTAGAATTCAAACTCATTCTTTGTCTCAGTTTTTTGACAAAATTCCAACAACATTTTGCTATGGTATAGCAATGTTTTCTTCTATACCGCTTAATTTAGTTAAAGAGATATCTAAGCATGTATATATCTTGTAGCTATGCATTTCTTAAGGATTTGTTCAAAGTATTCAGCAAGATATAGGTTCTGAAAGTCAGAATTAGGAGTGTGATTGAGGCCCGCAGAGATTAACAATGTAAAAAGTGGAATTTAGGCCATAAAATTCACAATTTTAAACTTAACTTGTTTAAAGTAATGGTTTAACTAATAATTAGTGCTATTTGTGGGTATTGACCATAAATACAATTATTGTTTCTCAAATTAAAATTTTTTTCTCGGGAAATTTGATTTTTGTAGGGTAATCACTTGAACACTCCTAATTCTGACTTTCACAACCTATATCTTGCTGAATACTTTGAACAAATCCTTAAGAATTGCATAGCTACAAGATATATACATGCTTAGATATCTCTATAACTAAATTAAGCGGTATAGAAGAAAACATTGCTATACCATAGCAAAATGTTGTTGGAATTTTGACAAAAACTGAGACAAAGAATGAGTTTGCATTCTAGAAAAGATGCTGGGTCTTCACATGGTATGATAGTGTGACTCAAAACAATGTATATATAGCAAGAACATACATACATGAAGTTATACTGAAATTATAATACTCTTTCTAATTACAAGTTTGATACTACATTAGGTTAAAGTCTAGTGCCAATAATTATGAAACACACTGTAAATATGATTTTATTTACTTTATCTAAATATTGTAGACAAAAGTTAACAAATAATTTAGCATATCGATCTGAAAATATAATATTCGAATTCTACACCCCTAAAAAACATATGTAAACCGTTGGAAGCTAGTCTCAAGCCTATTTTTGTCATTTGTCTACTTAATGTATCTATTGTAAACAAAATTAAACAAATAATTCATCATATCGATCTGAAAATATGATATTCGAATTCTACACCAATAAGAAACCGATGTCAACCGTTGGAAGTTAGCCTCTAGCCTATTTTTGCCATTTGTTTACTTTATGTATAAATTGTAAACAAAGGTAAATAAACAATTAATTTATCTTTTCGATCTGAAAATATGATATTCGAATTCTACTCCCCTAAAAACCCCATGTCAACCGTTGGAAGCAGGTCTCTAGCATAATTTTCAAAATTCGTCAAATCGTGTGAAAATATGTATATAAAGGTGTGAAAATATACACATAACCTTTTTACTGCCATACACTATAATAAATTGATACATCTATATAAGTTATTGCTTTGAAGTATTAGTTACAATGACAGCCTACAATAGTGTCGTATAATGATTTCTATTGTGAGAGTGCTGTACATAGTATTGTATATAAAAGGTGTGAAAAATTGTTTCCATTTTTTTGCAGAGGTGTGAAAATTTCGCTTAGATTTTCGAACTTTATCTGAGATTCATCATTTGACACCTACATGCCAATTTTCGTATTTCTACGACTTGCCAATTCTTCAATCAATTCGGACAGACAAACAAACAAAAATCCTAGCATTTTTATATACACTAAGCGGACAAAAGTATTTCAACACTTGATTCTTTTTTGCAATACATTACGATACATTTAAGATATCAAACATAAGTTGTGGCTTTGAAGTATTAATAATAACTACAATCTATTGTAGTGCCGTACAATGATTTCCATTGTGATAGTGTAGTAATCTATTTTGTAAAGAAAAGGTGTGAAAAATTGTTTTCATTTTTTTTGTAGAGGTGTGAAAATTTCGCCTAGATCTTAGAACTTATTCGTATATTCATCATTTGACACCTACATGCAAAAAAATATGTTCAAAAAATATGTTCATAATAGAGCTACTTCATATTAAGCGAACTTAATTCAATAGAAATCCTATCTAGAAAATGAAATTGGGATCAGGAGGTTAGTTCATTATAAACGAACGTTCATATTAAACGGGTTCATAATAAGCGACACTGACTGCAACACTAATTCAATGGGGTAACATTATAAAAAGCGCGCTTCGCTTGCTTGCCCTGCGCAGCTGGGGGAACTTTATATCCGCCGGAGGCGGCCTTCGGACACCTGGGCTCACATTGATTAATTATAAAGGAGATAACATCTCTAAATATGTATGTTTTACTGTTAAATCGATATCACTCGAAAAATCATCAAATTTCTCAATTTTTCTATTTTTGAAGCATAATGATGACGTCAGAACAGAGTGACGAGTCATCATTTTTGTGTTTTGATAGACATGTGAATAATATTAATAAACACATTCCATTAAATTTTCAGCCTTCTATCTTCTAAAATGGCTGAGTTATAGTCGAAAAAGTAAAATTTCTAACTCTACAAAAGGTGACATTTTCATCTGCCGTCAGAACTTAGTGGAGCCATATCTAAAAGAGTCCACATGCCAAAAATCAGCTTTCTGTGCCTGGCAGTTTCTTCAATCAATTCGTTATATTAATCGAGTTTTATAGTAAGGATAAATTTGTATTGTTAAAATATGAAGGATATTATTTTGTTACGATTGCTCTTTAAAACGCGGTTTCTCAGTGTTATTGAAAGATATAAGATTATAAATATTCATTCTAAGCATAGAGACAAAGAAGATAATGTTTGGGTGTTCGTATTGTAAGAATGAAGTGTTCGGTTTAGCGAGGATTCAGATTAGCGGGGTATACTATATTAACACTATATATCGTCATTTACTAGGATTAACTAAAAAGGGAAGTTGTGTCTGTACTTTGAAAATGTAGAAAATTTCGAGCGAAGTGCGCAGGGGTCAAATCATAATATTCCGAGCAAAAATATTTAGTGTAAGCTTTTCATACCTAGCCTCCAAAAATTTACAGAAGGGCAACTGAATCAGATGAAATTAATTAAAAACGGTCTACTTTAACATGTATTAAAATTTTGAATTCAAGGAATACAAAATTGACTATATAATATTCGGAAGCACACCTAACATCGATTTTGAGAAACACAGATTGAGAACCACAGTCATATTATCTCTCATAAATATGATTTATAGATGTTAAATAACTGAAGGGTAAAGTTTAAGGTTAAATATTGGGTTAATTAGAGGTCAAAATTGAAAATTGTTAAGAAATCCCGTTTTTGGAGGAGGGGAAAGAGGGTAAAATTTATATTTTTGAACCACACCACACCAAGCACCCTTTGGAGGCTTTAAGTTAACTAAAATTTGCACTTGGTTCAATCATCCTAAATTCAAATTTTGACGAAATTCCAACTTCAAGCCCTTAGTGGCAGAATAATTCGGTTCACTAGTGTGTACAAAATTTTACTACTACAACTTTAGTGGATATTTGCAAACTTAAACATTTTCGAAAAGCCAATGATGTCAGGTATCCGAAAACCAATGTATTCAATTTGCTAGAGAATATTCGTATGGTGTAAATCTACGATGCAATATGTTGCGTCATCTTCACTTCATTTGATATTCAGCACCCAATAACTCGAGAATGAGGAGATATTAAAATATATTTATGACAAATAAAAATTTGAATAAGGATGCCACTACAACATGAGAACAATTTTTGCCGAGTCATCATCACTTAATCTTGATATCATCAAGATTAAGTGATGATGACTCGGCAAAAATTGAGATCAGCTTAAATTTATTGATTTAAAATTGGAATAGAAGGAGTTTATTAAGACAGTGTGAGGCCTTTTTCATTCCTAAATCAATCTGAGATTATGAAAGGTGCCAGGACCGATTTAAAATAATGACTGCCATCATTAACTTGTTAATTATTCAGCCTTTAATAACTCGAGAACGAGAAGAGTTTGAAATAAAATCATGACAGCTGGAATGTCCAATATGGATGTCTCTCTCAAAGGAGAACATGATCTAATATCATTACTTATAATGATAAAGCAGAAAGTGAAATTTCCATTCTCAACCTAGTGAAAAACTTAATATTGTGTAAAGTATACAGGTTTGACCACTGCCACAATAATAACTCCAAGGTTTTAATTAAGCATCATCGCTACTTTCATCAGTGCATCCACAAACCCGGGAATCTTCGCTATTGTGGCACAGAGAGCTACATAAACATAAGTCAGTACATGTTAAGTCCTTTGTTTGACACGAACACCATTTCGATGAACAGTCTACTTTGAACTGACATCTCACCATATCGAGGATTGCCCCGAGGGCAGGTAAAACATGTCATTAATGGGTTCAGTTGACCAATGAGATTCAATTCTTTTCATCTCAGATTAAAGAAAATGAAGCTTCGTGAGGATTTTTGAGGAATGTTGCTATTCCTTATAAACAGTATTACAGGCGGTTAAGACAATGCTTCGGGCTAATTGGATGGATTATTCCATGATCTTCCATGGCCGGCGCCATGTTTTATCGGCAGTGAGTGTCCTAAGAGGGATTTCCCTGAAAGTGGGTGTCCATTTATAGAGGGATATAATATTGTACAATATGATAAAACAAGACGCAGTGGGTGTCTGGATACCCAGGACACCCCCGGCCCTGTCTTCATATCAACTGAGATTTTTGCAGCCCCCAATTATTCCCCATCGAAAATAGTTATTAAGTTAGTTTATGTGTGAACCGACATGCTTATCAACTGTACCAGCTCCTGTATTTTCATCATCCAAGACATTCTATACAATTGAATTACCAGTTAGTCTGTTTTCTATTTGCATTTTCATTCATTATTTTAATCATTCTTATATACGATCGTTATATACATACAAGCAGAAGTAGAAAATCTTATATTTGGAAATTAATAATCGATAGGATTTAAGTCAGTTTTCCAATTCATCACTTTTCGATTGTAAATGCATCACAAGATCTACTCAGCAAGCTTATCTGATTGGGAACCCATGGAAAATTCACACTTGACAAAAATTTGCATATTAACATTCTTTTTTGTAGACAATTTACAATACCCACAATTCAATTTAATAGAAGTAAATAAAATTTCAATAAAAAGTTTATAAATATTCCTCTAGATGATCACGGTACTCCACTCGACCGCGATCAAATCAGCGAGCCCAAATGATCTAAACTTCGAAAAATGAGAAATTAGAATTTACAATAGGAAATTCATTATCTGATACAGTATTTTTGCATTTTATATATGAATAGACCAATGTTGCAATCGAATAGTTCTATATTCGGTTAGACCAAATACGTGGTACTAGTAATACACTGCCTAAACAAAAGTATTCGCACACCCCATAATTCCCCATAAAAATAGTTATAATACCGATTTATTTAGTGAGTCAAGGTATTTACGTAATTGGTAAGAGATTCGCTTAATTTAACTTCAAATTCGAATTACTCACTTTTTAATATTTCAACTTGTTTACACTCCCACAAGGATAACCTTGGAATATACCCACTTTATCAGTTCTAATATGTAAATATTGAAAATTCAAAAAAATGTAGACTATATTTCGTTCTTATATAAGTTAGCTGAAAACGGAGCTCAATATAGATTATGAATAAATTCAATAAATTTACGAATATTCACTAAACATATTATTTAGACAAGCGCTTCGCTTGCTTGCGCTGCGCGGCTGTCAGACACTTTGTGTCCGCCGGAGCCGCCCTTTGAGCGCCTGGAGTCACAATGATTAATTATAAGGGAAAAAATATCTCTAAATATGTCTGCCCTATTGTTGTAATCGATATCGCACGAAAAATCAAAAAATTTATCAATTTTAACATTTTGATGCGTAATGATGACGTCATAACACAGTGATGAGTCACCATTTTTTTGATGATGGTTCATTTGTGAGGCATATTAATATACACATTCTATTAAAATTTCAGCCTTCTATCACTTAAAATGGCTGAGTTGTGTTGAAAAACTGAAATTTCTAATTATAAAAAAGGTGACAATGACGTTATAATTCCATGATGATTCGACATTTTCGTCTGAGTTCAGAACTTACTGGAGCCAAGGCCAAAAAACTCCCACATGCCAAAAATTAGCTTTCTGCGCCCGGCAGTTTCTTCAATCAATTCGTTACAGATATATGTATATATATATATATATATATATATATGGGGAATTCCATGTCAAAAAACCAAAAATTTCACCACCATCAACCGATTGATCTGAAATTTGCTGTGTGACAGGGCACGTATATGTCTTTACTTTTGTGAAAATTTCAGATCAATCGGTTATGTGGTTTTTGAGTTATGACGTCACAAATTTTTGAATTTTTTTGCTGTTTTGAACAAGGATTTTCACAATGGTAAAATCCCATCCCATTTTAAACTCGAATAACTCGAAAAATATTCATCAAATTCTTTCATAAATTGCAATACTTATGTTTTTACATATGGAGAAAACGAAAAACTTGAGTAAATTAAGTTTTGAGTTCCTTTTCTTTGTGAAAACTGGAACTGAAACCAACTCCCGAAGCAAACCGGAACTATGACGTAACAAAAATGTATATTTTTGAAACTGTTTTATTTTGGGGTATTTTACTGTTTATATTCATAATTCATTGTATAAAAAAATTCATTTGGTTTCCATATGTTCTCTTTGAGTTATTCACATTTTTGTACCTGTAAACGCTTTCTATATATAATTCAAAATTTTATGCCTTTTGTAAAAATATAAAATTGACCTGACAACTCTCAATTCTACCATTTTGAAGATGCTTTTTTGTCTTCCTCTATAATATCACTAATTCTTACAACATTCTGCAATTGATATGTGCACTTGGAATTATAAGTATGTTGTATATTTGACCGCAGACAGACTAAACATAAACAGTGCAATGTTGTTGTTGCCATGTACGTAATAGGAATGCAATAAATGTCACCAATGAGTTGAAAAGTTAATTTTAGAGGGCTAATATTTGCTAAACAATCCGATATTTAGTCCGAACATAGTACTCTGTATATAAGGCCACCCATCTAAATCTCAAAAATGGACCAGGGATGCGGTCGAAGATGGTTGATCAAATACATGATCTGCCAAAAATCATGAACGACGCAGAATAGAGCTTCGAAATGTATTACCAGCATATATAAATATGACGCCAGAGTATCCATATCCGTTGTTAAAATTTCGATTAGTCATCATATGATTGCACAATAGGTTATATTTGGGACCACATTTAGTGAATTTCAGAGGTTGTTTAAGGGCACTTCTAAGTTTGTTTTAATATAGTTTCTTTGTATAGAACTGAGCTGTGAATGGGTTGATGCGAAAGTGAATATTTTTCATGGAATGTTGCTACATTCCAGCGTTGCTATGAAAACGCATTTTGATCAGTTGAGGTCATATCTTGAAAACCGCAATAACTATGCATTCAAATTTGATCTTATTTGATAGCCAATAGACTATTTCCTATAAAGCCATAACATAATTTACACGTCTAAATTCAATGGTTTGCGAGTTATTAGACAAATTACCAATTGTGACCAAAGTGATCATTTGTCTAATAACTCGCAAACCATTGAATTTAGACGTGTAAATTATGTTATGGCTTTATAGGAAATAGTCTATTGGCTATCAAATAAGATCAAATTTGAATGCATAGTTATTGCGGTTTTCAAGATATGACCTCAACTGATCAAAATGCGTTTTCATAGCAACGCTGGAATGTAGCAACATTCCATGAACCGCATCCCTGGTCCATTTTTGAGATTTAGATGGGTGGCCTTATATACAGAGTGCTATGTTCGGACTAAATATCGGATTGTTTAGCAAATATTAGCCCTCTAAAATTAGCTTCTCAACTCATTAGTGACATTTATTGCATTCCTATTACATCGCAACAACAGCATTACACACTGTTTATGTTTAGTCTGTCTGTGGACAAATATACAACATACTTATAATTCCAAGTGCACATATCAATTGCAGAATATTGTAAGAATTAGTGATATTATAGAGGAAGACAAAAAAGCATTTTCAAAACGGTAGAATTGAGAGTTGTCAGGTCAATTTTATATTTTCACAAAAGGCATAAAATTTTGAATTATATATAGAAAGCGTTTACAGGTACAAAAATGTGAATAACTCAAAGAGAACATATGGAAACCAAATGAATTTTTTTATACAATGAATTATGAATATAAACAGTAAAATACCCAAAAATAAAACAGTTTCCAAAATATACATTTTTGTTACGTCATAGTTCCGGTTT